>JBBMFX010000021.1:160596-171018 GCA_037832545.1 Rhabdalestes septentrionalis
AGTCTGCGCGTTTCATTATAAATTTTACTCGAATACAAATACAAATACAAATACTTTTCCCCTTTCAACAAATACAACTACAGATACAAATAATGGCCGCTCTGCACACCCCTAATATATATATATATATATATATATATATTAGTGCTATTACAGGCCTGCTACTCCCTTTCTAGTGGAATGAAAAAAAAAACTGATTTTCTTGAGCAAACCTCTTTCATAAACCTTCCCAGTCCCATCTCTTGCTTCGCTTTTTTTTCTTTATTTCTATCCTTTATCTCGCTAAGGCTGTCCCACAGTTCCACGCAGAACAATACAATCTTTGTCAACAACCTCCACCTGCGCTGGTGAGATGTCTGTATATTTTGGGAAGCCTGACGGTCACCAAACAAATTCGACGAGAGGTTCCTGAATGCTGGATATAATCAAAGTGTTGTTGGAGGTGACGGCGGTTTTTGTTGGGGTGTGTGTGGCTGTGTGTGTGGGCTGGGCAGTCATTATTTGATTGCCATCTGCAGTTGTGACTCTCCCGCTGGAACAAATGTGGCACAGTGGCCACCGGCGCATAGTGTAAATACACAGCATATTGTTTCCAAGCAGGCTCATTCAGCTAAAGGGATGTACACAGGGCACTGCTGCCCTAAATCAGCTGGATTCACTAAGGGCCGGCTTAGGGGACCGACTGAGGGTCACCTTGTTATGTAAGACACTTGGTTGTTGATTTCCTTTACATGTGATTCCTCTGTTGTGCACACTAAAAATGGGCATAATTTAAGTTATTTATTTACATGTCTCCAGGCCTCAAATTTGATGTAATTGCACTGTGTGCAAATCATAGATAATTTAATAATGCATGTTTATGCATATAGATTACACCATGTAGTGGTGAAGGAAACATATTTTGGTATGCTAATGCAGGCAAATGCCTTATGGATCACATTGACTGTATGAATTATACTTATATTTACCTGTTGAATGCTTGGCTGCATTGACTAATGAGCTTTTGGAATTAGATTTTCTTATTCCCTCTATCTATTTTTCAGGGATGACTAGTTCACAGGATTTAAGACTTTAATAATGAATTACACCTAAAACTTGCTAGTAGCATGTTTTTCGATGAAGGGAACTTTTTATCTATTTATCTATTTATCTATAATATCAAGCCTGTTGTTTTTCTTCACAAAATGATGGAACACTCGATATACTATACTGCATGTATTTTAAAATCTGAGATTACAAAAAATTACTGACAAAATGTTATTGTTATATTTTATTGTTATATTTGCTATTACACTGCCTCTTCCTTTAATAAAGAGAATATAAACAAAAATTGCTGTTAAAAATATTATTGTTCTTAAATAACTTGTAAACAGACAGGTCAGATAAGTACAATAAGAAACATATGAATATGGGCTCACTATTTGACAAGAAACAGGACACTCTTGACCTTTTACTTATTGAAGATAAGAACAGCTATGCTTTGTTTGAAACTTTCATGACGAATCATCCAATAGAAACACAGTTACTTGGAAGAAAAACACCTCGCATTAACTTATATTAATGTAAACAATTATTTAATTCAATGTAAGTTACTTTTTCACCTGCATAACATTGTTATAACATTGTATGGTTATCATGATGTTGGCCTAGGCAATACTGAAATTTACAAATAGCTTTAATATGCAAATGAAGCCTCTAACGATCATATATTTTTAATTGCATGCAGTGAGCATCTTGTCCAATCATAATTCCAGATGAATGTTTCTGTGGGTGTTTTAAAGGATTAAAATATTATATTCTTGTTATCCAGTATAACATTATTCATGCTATTAGCATTCATTTAGCAAAGTCACAGTAATTGTGGCGTTAAAATATGCATAAGTGTATTCTCTGTACTTTAAATTCAGTGTAATTTGACCACTTTGGCACACAACTGTAAAAGCACCATTACTAACCAAGAAACCAGGTGTAATCAAGATACTTCTAAGTGGTTCCAGAGTCTTCTGAGAAGGTGACATTAAAGATTTCCAGTGGGTGGCGCTCAGTCTGAAACTCTGGCATCAGCTGACTTTCTGCACAATAGCACAGCACATTACATTCACTGCAAAATGTCTCTCCTTTGTTTGCATTTGTGCAACGTCGGGGCCCATTAGCGTGTTTCTGAAGTATGTTTTTGCTACTGCCTTCCACACTTGGGTCTCTTACATCAGACTTAAGCTCTGCTTAAACCCCTAGGGCTCCTGGTAGACTGTGTCTCTGGCTGGAATCTGTCACTTGAAAGTAGATTTGTTGTTGAGAAATTGATTTTTTTCCATAGGAAATGTTGGCCTAGGCAGATCTATAAATATACTCACAAAATTGAGTTCTGCCATGGATGTACATTTTGTAGCAAAACTGATTGCTAATATAGTTCTTCAATGCAGGGGTTTGTTTGTGAAGGCTGCCTCTGTTTGCCCATTAGAATTGCAATCAATCAAACACAAGTCAACCCAAGGTTGATCAAAAGGTGCACCGACTGATGGAAGTAAGATGTACTAAGGTACTGAAGTGACTTTCCCATTTGAGGAACGGAAGAAGTATTGGATGCGAGGAAAGAAGTTGCTGTTTCACACAGGGGCACTTCAAGGTGACTAACATTGATTTGCTTCTCATAGGCAATAACTGTAATATGGTGTACGATGAATTGCTGAATACACAAAACCAGAGATGGCACCGATTTGAAACCTAGTGCTGGTATCACGCCGATTCCAGCAAAAAAAGCTTGATCAGATTTTAGAGAAAAAAAATGATCTTTGAAGAAAGCACAGAACTGCTTGTATTGCAGCATCACTCAAAGGAAAACTCAACATCTGTCATGTGTAAATTAAGAAAAAGTTGTCATTTGTTTCGGAAAAAGCCAGATGCCATATCTTTCAGACTGGGTGCAGCAGCTAATTCTGTGAATTTAGCTTATATTTTCACATGAATAGAAATATATTTAGCTATTATCTATCTAGCTATTATCTTAAAGAGTGGTAATAAGCAATATATATCTGTAAATTTTTTATTTTACTGTCTAAGCACACAATGTGTAACCACAAAAATATGTGCATCAGTGAATTACATTAATACAGAAAATATATTTCAACATATTCTGTAGATACATAATCAATCGTCTAATTGGTTGATTGTAAAAAGAAAAAAATAGATACACCCCCTATATATTATTCACCTATATCACATTATCATCTAATGATGCGATAAATATGCCTTTTAGATTGTTGTTCTATGTACCTCAAACATGAAGCAGTGTTAGCTTTTATAAACCAGCTAATTGTGTCACCACCACTTTGATCAAAATAGCTTAGTACAGCTCAACACCCTAGCTTGTGGCTTTTATTAATTAACTACTCATGAATTAGTAAGTGTTTGCTTAGTTTTGGAACACTGGTGGTAGCCTTACACTAGGCTGTCTAAAGCCTATTTTGAAAACACACTTTTTGTTATTCTGTCCCAAAGCTTGCAGAATGTCTCTGTGTTTCAAAATCCATTTAGCAATGCATAAAATAAATTTGAATTACAGTTCTCTTTTCTAACAGTCTCAATAATAAGCAATATAATATTTCTTAATAATATGAGGTAAATTTCCTGTGTTTTGCTCTTGAGACTGGCTAAATAACAGAAAAGCTTCAGATGTTGGCTGTCACACTCCTAAAAATGATTTATTGGCAAATGAAACATCATTATTTTTTGGTCATTCAGAGTCTGTTGTATTAATAGAAGTGATTATTTTATAAATTTGATTGTTTTATTAAATAATGCAAAATTGAATTTAAAGCATATTTATCAGAATCAGAGTAAAAATCACTTTATTTTGCTATGTTGCTATGATTTTGAAGCACACCAGACAAGCACACAACATTTTTTAATACATTTACAGCCAAATACAGCCACTAATAGGGCCAGTGTAATAAAGAACAAATAGTGATATGTGGAAATGTCATACAATAAACTATTATTTGAATGATTTAATGATTTGCACTGTAATAAATTTAAACAATGCATTCTGGTGCAGAGTGAAGTGCAAAGTGTTCACTGAAGTTAATGAAAACTACAAGTTATTTGAGAGGCATCTGATGTAATTTTGCCAGCATGCTTCATCACCCGGCTGTTGGAGATGTCCTGAAGCGCTGGCAGATTCAATCCGATGATTCTCTCTAATGCCCTGATTATGTGTTAGAGCTCCTGTGAGAAGGTAAACCAGGAACTAAACCAGGTGATTACAGATGTGAGAATGGACTTCATGATAGCTGTGTAGAACCATTAGGGCCTGAAGCTGCCTCATAAAGGTTGTTCCTAGCTATGCTTACTTGGCTGTGGAGGGTGTGGTCCCCAGGAACTTGAGTGAGTCTACAGCAAAGTCTGTCCGCTGCTAAAATAAGAAGGTAAATAATGCTTAAATGTCCCTTTAATAAACTCTTCTTACTATATATAAATATATATATATATATATATATATATTGACCTCACTGCAGGAACTAAGCTTAGGTACACAGGACTACCAAGATTCACGTCCACGGTAACCTGTGTACCACTATATTAAAACACACCATTTCCCCCCAAGTACACAAAATAACCGCCACAATAACAATAAACAACAACAACAATTAAAACGTCCCTGGTGGGAGCAGTGCATACTGGGATACTCTCCCTAGCGAGAAGGTGTTTTCCATGGCAGGTGACATTGTCACATGAAGCACATCTGTGCTGTTTGAAGAAAATATGGACACACTCATTATTCTGAAAACAATATATATTTTAATTAAGAATATATATTTTCTCTGCAAAATTCAAAAAATTATACAAAGCTATGTTTCAATTACATTGTTCTCTTTCCCACCTTTGGATTTTTTATTGCTATACCCTCAAATAGCACTAACTGCAGTCAATAGCAATGATGATTCATCTCTTCGTTTCAAGGAGATTAATGATCAGCTCATGTAGGGACATGTGATTGTTTCATTAGGGAATATCTTTCTTGCTTGCTGGGGTTTGGCTTTCCTTGTACAGGACTGACTACATGGGATTTTGTCCCAATAGGCACATGTACAACACACGCACACACACTCACACACACACACACACACACACACACACACACACACACACGTGTTTCAAGTCCCCCTACCCACCATCACTACCCCACAATCATCAAGCCCACAATCTAGCTGTCTCTCACTGCTCCTCCCAAGGGCCTTCTCAGCCTAATGGAATGTAGTCTTCTTTCAGAGCGGCGCACTCACAGAACAATTACGCCGACAGATTCGTTTAAGCTGGAATGGTGGCCACAGCTTGTGGACAGGGGGGTTTGCTGATGGCACGAAAGATGAGCGGATAGCTACTGTAGTGTGGGCTTGGCCAAAGCCCTCCTCACTGTACCCTCAGGACATGATGACTTCAGTCACAACAATAAGGACTGTATCAGACACATTAGAGCTGGTCAGTGTTTATAAAATTCAACAACATAACAGCACAGTTTCGCGGTATTAGATTAAATTTAAGCTTATTGAAGTTACCGATACTGACCCGTGCTTTTCTGAATAATGACACTTCACACTTTGACAATTTTCTAAACTCCTTTGGAATCAAAACATGTTCTTTTTGTGATTCTGGTTTTTAAACTCTGTTGGGCAAAGCTATTTCGGGGGGGGGGCAGTTTCTAACAATGAATTTTCAACAAACACAATCAATTGCGATCAAACTTTAGCTTTTTAAACTCTGCACTAAGACTTGCAGTGCATCATGATTTCATTTTGCAGTATTAACAAAACAACGTAACAAAATGTACCAGTAAATGTACAAGAGGTCAAACACAACCAGGTGCCAACAGAAGAGACAGACACAGACACACACAAGATGGTTGCATTGTACAGCAGTCTACTGTAGCATTAGAACAATGTACAGACTAATTCAAAATGCGGTCCCTGCCCTAGCACCACCCCTGTGCTCACCAGATTACGTCTTCACTTTTTGTGCTGTGTGTATTTGAAAGAAACAAATCCCTCCAGGCTACAGGATTGTTCCACTCCGCAATGACACAAAGAGAGATGAGGGAACTTGAGGAAATCCTGTTTGGAGGTGATACGTCTATGACCACTCCAAGGGTGAAGTCTCAGACTGCCCCGTGCTATTCTTCCTAGTCATTCGTACTGAGTGTTGGTGCCAGCTCCCTTAGACAGTCACGACCAATCAAGACATCTTGTTTCAATCAAAAAAATTACAGTTGGTTTTGGAGCACAGCAGTGGGACAAGTTTGTGCTCTTTTGTTGTGGCTTTAGCCTTGGGTTGTTTTTACACTAATACTAGCTGACAAAAAGATTTTTACTAAAGAAATAAGATTCAAGTGAATCGAATAATATTCAAATTATTTTGTTATATGTAATTTGTTATTGGTAACTAAATTAAGGGTACATTCTCCAAAGTTGTGTTTCAATAACAACGTAAAATTATTTGTCTGTCTTGCTATTTTTCCCTTACATCTTCAATTCTCTCTCATTCCTTTGGTGAGGTATTAGTCCAGAATATTTAATATCAACCTGGCCCAGAGTAGAATCATCTAATGATCATCTAATCACTATGTAGGAGGATTGCTAATTTGGCACATGCTTTCATTTTCTTTCCTCATGTCATTGGTTTAGAATTTATGTCTCAACAAATTGAACAGGAGCTTTTGGAATCCAATTAGAAGAGAATGACACCCCCCCTCCCAGAAGCAATGATTATTGCAAATAAAAGTTTTTTTTCATTGGCCCAGAGCAGAGATATCAGATCACCCTCTGAGGACAGAGCTTGCTGTAACAGTATGTCACCAAAGCTGGCCTGGTTTTCAAGATTGAAAAGGGCTGTATAATAATTGCCCAGCCACTCTTATATAGTCCTGCCAAAACTCTATAAAATATCAAAGCTAATAGAGAAGGCAGAGGCATTTTATTACATGTGATCATATTGGATTGCCACAGACTTTATTCTGTTTGACTTTTTCACTCATCAATAGACTGTTGTATATTGACAACAATTAAAGCATGACGTCTGCCTTAGCAGGCTCAAAGTCATACACTGTTATTGATGCTGTTCTCCTGGTTACAAATCTTATGTTTAATCTCAATTTGACAATGCTCTAATTTTATTTGAAACATTAGAAACTATTAAAGAGTTCTTTGGAGCAATGCTGCAGAAGAACCACTTTAGGTTTCCTGAAGAACACTTCAGTGGATGGATCCTTAAAATATTACTTTTGGAAACAGGATACTAGGTCGAAGAACTTTTAGAGAGTGAAGAGCCATTTTACTTTCCTAAAGGACTTCTTATTGGTATTTTTTTGGAAATATGTGAAGGCAAAGAACTTTTTCAAATGATCAAGGGCTTTCATAAAATGTAAGGGCTCTTTACCAGTTTAACATAAGCATTAGTCTAAAAACCTGTCCACTATGTAGAGGTTCTTAAACATTTGAAATGATTAGTTAAACGTATACATGTACACACTTATAGTGTATATTGAAGTTTTTTGAGAGCCAAAAACGGTTCTTGGATGGCACCATGCAAAGAAAAAAATCTAGACCAACTGTATATTGTACTAGGATTGGTAAGAGAGTATTGAATGGAATAGAAGAGCATTTAAATTATTTTTTAATGAAAATGGATGTGTACACAAGCCAGGTGTGAAAGAGGTATTAAGTTTCTGTCTGTATGTCTCTTTCCTCATGCAGTGCAGACAGCCCCCAGAGCTTGTGAGGAGGCTTCCTCTCTGAATTATGTTGTCACATTTGGGAAATGATGTTCCTCTTTTATCCTTGATGCGCCTCCACAACCCCCCATTTCTGTTTTCTTGGCTTTTGGCCTAAGCCTGTTTGATTTCTCTTCATCTTCCTGCCTGTCCTTCAGAGTGGCTCCATTTCTCTTCTTCACTTTCCTTTTCCTTTTTCTCTCTTCTTCTAGTTCCCACTGTCCGGAAGGTCCTTCTTTTAGGCAATATTTTACGCTCATTGTGTTATGCTGTTTCTGCAAATGTTCACACTGTGACCTAACAAAGCATTCCATGATTTTGTGGTGGCTGTTGGTTTGGGGATTTTAGTTGAATTTACAAATTTCAAAAATTCAGTGAACACTTGAAAAAATAATCAAATATGTAATGAATTGTTAGTATTGTTTTGTTGTTCATGAAAGTGTTGGGTTTGGTATATCTAAAGGAAAGAGACATCCTGTTAAGAATAATGAACAGTCATAATGGTGCATTTGTGCTCCCAGGAGGAGCAATAAAGAGAACTGATAAGACAAGCCTAATAAAACAGTAATCATAAGGCTGTCAATTAAAGGTGGCAGGTTTTTGGAATAGGTGGAACTGATAGGCACATTTATGGTCAATTTCTTTATGGTGTTCATAAAAAAGAAACTCCCTTTGCTGATGTCCTTATCTACTATACCACATTTAATTGACTTCCACCATCTGACAGTAAAATTAAGTCACATTTTCTTAATTTGGAGTCTAATCAATTTAATAAACATTTATTTGGACTGACCCAAACAACATTCAGGCATCTTTCATGCCTCAAAAGTTTTTTCTTGTTATCAAAACCATCCTTAAAATGATGATATTTATGGTCTATATTAAATCATCCTTTTGAGTAATTCTCATTCCTCAGAATTTCTCAGAATCTAGCATGTGGCTTTACAAGTGGTTCTCTAAACATTTTCTGGGAAAAAATGGTCTAGTGTTTAGAGCATTGGCTCGACAATCAGAGGGTTGAGGGTTTGAATCCCAGCTAAGGTATCATTGAGCAAGGTAACATTCCCAAACACTGCTCCCCAGGCACCTTGTTGCTGGCAGCCCCCTACTGAGAAAGAATTTCACTGTTGACTATGTTTTTTGACTATGCATGTGACAAATAAAGAACTGCGACAAGTGACTAGTAGTTTTGAAGTTTTGAGCAGCTTCTGAATACTGCAGTGATAGAGTGGAGCTTCACAGCTTTGCTTGTATATTTTTTAGTTTTTAAATTTATTTTAGTTTACAATTTTTTTTTTTTTGTCGCAACTTATCACTCCAAAGACATTCCCCAGTCATTAGATGGTGTTTTGTTTTACAGTTAGTTACTTCATAGTATGAATCATGACCACTGGGACAATTATTAAACATTCTGACACTGTTGGTGGCATAATTTGCCAGAATATACCACATTAAAGCACATATTAGCTCTAAATATACAGGTGTTGGAACAGCAGTAAAATGACACAATTTTGAAATATAGTCAAATATTATCTATTTACCATATATAATATATTTTGGAATGAGTTCTGGAGGTCAAGGGCCCTCAACATGTTTTCTGCAATTGACCAGTTTTATAAAACAATATTTTCACTGACTTGTATAGATACAACTAGAACCAACTAAATACAACTAAAGTGCAAAAAATAGGACGATGCTCCCAAAGACATTTGTTTTTACATTAGTTTTTAAAAATATTTACTATTTTTTGATGTAACTAATATAACTCAATAAAATATATTATAATATTATAATATATTATAAGTCATACATTATAATTATAATATATTATAATGTATGACTAATACTGGTCCATGGCCCAGTGGTTGGAGACTTCTGCAGTAGGTAACCAATAAATTAATACAAACTTGCTGGCAGTTAATTGAAATGTTCAACCCAAAACTGCACATGTTATTTGACTTTTTTTGGTGCACGTCATGCATTTTCAGTGTCATGTGACTGTTAAAAAGCTCCAAAATGTGATGTTATGTATCTTTGCCCTTTTAGGTTAAAAGGCGATGTGAAAAGGAGTCCCGTTTGAGGAAAGAGTGTGGCAATTTGGGGGCCTGGCATGCATTAAATTCATTCAAATAAATTGGCTGTAATTGTATTATTAATAACATTATGAAAATATTAAGGAGAGCTGCTCTATCTGAACGCTTTCACTGAAATCTGATGAAACATTTTGCAGCTCTAGCAGAAGCTTCTAAATCGAAGAAAGTAGTAGGCAAGTAGTAAAATAACAGTACAAACTGTTTACTTTAAAAGATAAAATCTGCTTCAAATGACCACTCTAATATCTTACCCTGCACATGTTTATTAGAATTATCGACTGTGGTGGCCCTTGTAACCCGTTTGCCAGGGTAAAGGGTCAAGTACAGCCACCCAGCTCATGTGACCACAATGAACCTGCTCTCCCTTGTAGTTATCAGCCAAATAATTAGAGCCTTGTTCATCCCCTTGCTGTCTGCCTTGGCTTTGTTTTCAAAGCTGAAGCATCCATCTTCGCCCCTGACAAAAAGGGAAGTGGGAAAAAAAACAAACTGAAGCCGGTGGGGGAGGTAGAGTTGTATGTGTGTGTGTGTGTGTGTGTGTGTGTGTGTGTGTGTGTGTGTGTGTGT
>JBBMFX010000021.1:200886-224489 GCA_037832545.1 Rhabdalestes septentrionalis
ATATATATAAATAAACTTTAGATATATTTTTAACATTTAGATTTAACATTTAAATATATACTTAACATAAAATTATACAGCATGAAAATGTGCCAAAACGTAACACAGGTTTTTTTTTACACATTTAACTCTCAATGTGTGAAAATTGCGCTCACAAAATGACAAAATTACACCTTTTCATGTGTTAAGCTGTTATTATAAATGGCACCCTATAGGAGTGTTGCTTAACAATGTGTTTAGAATTTCTGTATTTATCTACATCCATTTTTCCTTAAATTCTGACCAGTTTCCCAGTCCCTGTCGATGAAAAGCATCCATACCGCATAATGCTGCCCATGCGATGCTTCACGTTGGAAATGGTGTTATCTCACAGTTTGTTTTTAGCTGTTACTTTGGCCAGTAAGCAGCAGAGATGCAACGAGAAATTGTGTATTTTAAAAGGGACTGATTTTCCAGAATATATGTGAAAGCTTTAGATAAAGAACACACATCATAACTTTATTTGTAAATGTATGCAAAAATTGTATAATAGCATCTCACCTCGGCAACTCATGTATCAAAATTTTCTCCCAATTTCCGAGTGGAAATAACAACATGAGGGGATGTTCATGTGCAGTTTTCAAGCTGGGGTCCGGTATTTACCATAATACCAATAGGATATGAAGGCACCAATAGTGTTGCACTTGATGGCCAAAAAGTTCTATTTTTGTCTCATCTGACCACAGCACATTCTTCCACATGTTTGGGGAGTCTCTAATACATCTCCTGGCAAATTTCAAGGGTCTGCCTTATTTTCTTGTCCACTCTTCCATGAAGCCCAGCTCTGTGCAGTGTGGGGCTTATAGTGGTCCTACTCCCATCTCTGCATTAGAGCCACCTGGTTTCTTCAGGGTAATCTTCGGCCTCTTGTTTGCTACTCTAATTAACACACTCCTTTCTTGGTCCATAAGTTTTGGTGGGCAACACTCTCTTGGCAGATTTGTTATGGTGCCATAATCTTTCCATTTTCTAATAATGGATTCAATGCAGCTCAGGGTTTGTGATAATCTTTATAACCCAACCCTGATCTGAACTTCCTCAGTTCCTCCGTCTTCTTGCTGTCAGTTGCTTGATGGGCGCCCTTATTAGTGGTGTTGCACTGGTGTTGACTCTGTGGCGCTCAGAGCAAGTGTATAAGTATATTGAGCATTTTTGGCAACTAGACTGTTCACAGGTGGATCTTATTTAACTAATTAAGTGGCTTTTGAAGGTAGTGGTTGGCGCTTCAAAGCAAAGGGGTTGAAAAAAATCATGCACCACTTTTTTAATAAAAAAAAAAAACTGATTTAATGAATCTGGACCATGATTGTCAGAAGGATTTTTTATGGGGGGATGTGGGTGTGGGTTTCCAGGGGGGTTGGGTATCTGATTAAGACATTAGCTTTTAACAATGTGAGTCAAACACAGTTTCCTGTAAATTTAGCAGAAATGGCTTAAAGCAATCCATGTGTTCCTTTGAAACTAAAAGGAGAAGCAAATGATCACACGCTATATAATAGTAATGAATAAAAATAATATAAATGATATACTACATTTTTAAAGGCTCTTTTTGATTGATAAAAAGTTCATTGTAAACAAACAGTGCTTTACTCCTAGAAAATGCCTACAAATAAATGTTCCAGTCCATAAACTGCACAACATGGGCAACAGCCACACTATTGAAATAGGTACAGTCAAGATATGTATAGTATTTGTTTATCAAGGTACAAACTGATATACAGCCACCTCTGTAGTTACAGTTTTTTTCCAGAAAAATACAATATGATCTTACAATTTACAGAATTACTGTTAATGTTCATTATAAGTCAATATATTAGCACTGTTCTAGCATTTGCAATATCTGAATGGTACATTTTACTACCATTTATCACATTCATTCATTGTGAAGTTCTATGTAACACAGCACATATCGCATGTGTGCGGCTGTAAGATTACAATGAAACAATGAAACTAGTTTATAAATGACCTCTTCACATATTATATACAGCATTTCTAGGCTAACTTACTGATGATATGCTTCTATTCACTAGTTGCATTATTTGTTAATAATCAGGCCATAAAATAAAGTGTTGGCACTTTTTTATTTAAACTGTGTTCTTAGTGTTATTTTATTGTGGTCGGTGAAAACGCTGATACAAGCAACTTCACTCAGTGCGACTCCAATAATTCATTCAAAATTTGGTCTGTGCAAACAGCCCTTTAAACAGATTTTTCACAATGTGATTCAGATCCAAAACATGGGAACATTCTTATACCATGCCTATGTTTATTTATTAATCCACCAAGCCACTGGCATGCTTATCAGTGGACCACTTTCCCAAGAATGTGTGCACTAACTGCTTACAGATTCACTGAGTGCAATGCAGTTAGGTTATTTGGTATTGAGCAATTGTGTTTGGTATGCGCTACGTAGGATATGGCATGATGAGGTTGCATTTGCTGTTCAGCCATTTGAAAGGTACATTCAGATGGACTTAATTGAGAATGTACAGTGGCACCGTACTTCTGAAAACACGCGGCTACAAGTGGAGCCCGCTGAATTAAATCTACACTGACATTCAGCTCTCTTGAGGTTAAATCAATTGTGACTAGCTGGATTAATGCTAATTTGTTTTGCAAATGTAGTTTGTTTTTGTAATCCCCAAAAAGTCACCATGTCGTCATTTGGAGGACAAATTGTAGCTGTCTGGAATAATGCAGTGAGACTTAATGAATATAGTTATGAAAGATCTAATTGAGTCTTTACTATTGCTCCCCAGGCTCCAAGTCAGATGGCGCTTTGCATCCAAAAAGATTGTTTAAATACTAGGCATTCCTAATGGTAGGGCCAATAAGCAATTTTGTTGACCTGAGGAAGTGTTTAAAAAAATTATTCCAAAATGTTGCCTCCACAAAAGCTAAGGATATCTGTATATTTTGTATGAATCTACCGTTCTAGAGTAAAAAACCTCTCCATGGAGGACTTGGCTTTTCAATAGTTTATGCTGCATGATTTTTTATCGCAATGGTTCTCAATTCAGTGCTCAAGGTTTTCTGGACAGTTACATTTGTACTGGGCAAAAATGATGAACTGTCCACTGAAGTTGTTTGGGCAACAAAGAGTGTAAATGAAATCATCTTGCTCTGCTTAACTGACACTCTATAACTTACAGCTGATAAATCCTGAATATCTGACTGATTGATCCTTGAAATGACATCCATACTTAATAATTGAAATTTTATTAAACATTTACTATACATACATAACTTTCTCATAAATACTAAGCAAGATGTGTGCTTATGTAGACAAGATGCAGTGTGAACAACAGCAGGAAATCTACAATCAACAGATAGAGGGTTTCTTAGTACTGACTGCAGGCTTGAATTCTAAGCTTAGTTATTAATTTTATCGATTAGGTATTAATTCCTTTCCAGTAAATATTGTTTCCTCATTCTAGTAAGTACACCACACACTATTTTTCATCAACCAAATAATTTATAGTTGTTACTGAATACTAATCATTAAAATCATTAAAAACTAGTCTTGGGCTTTTTTCTTCTGATTAAAAATCCCCAAAGTGGACCTCATGACTTTACCCCTTAAATACTAAGAACTTCCACTCCTTTCTACAATAAGTTAAGAATTATTTTGTCAAATTGTTTTCCATACCCAAATGGAATAAAAAGCCTTAGGATTCCATAAGCCTGACAATTATAGGGGTCAAATGTTGCATTCAACCATTAGCACAAGCATTAGCAGTGGCATTATCATTTACGTGTACACAACCCATAAATAATCAGAACAGCATCAAACATCATATAGAGCT
This sequence comes from Rhabdalestes septentrionalis, assembly GCA_037832545.1. NCBI lineage: Eukaryota > Metazoa > Chordata > Actinopteri > Characiformes > Alestidae > Rhabdalestes > Rhabdalestes septentrionalis. Next base: position 204,732 of record JBBMFX010000021.1, read on the forward strand.
CATTCATATTTTGACTTAAACATTTTGAAATCATGATTTATTAGGCACCGTTTCCTTGAAGTCCATTTCCGTGGCATAATATGGTAACGATCCAAAAGAAAAATAACAACAGAAAAAAGAAGAAAAGGCTAAAGCCACATGCTCCTATCCTGATATGAGCTTCACGTACCCTGGCAATACATGTATCCACTCAAACTTCTCCAAACACCTCTCCTCACATCTCTTGTACTTTCTGCATCTTTCATCCCTCTTTTCTTCTACTTTTTTCTTTATTTGCCTTTTCCTTTTTCACAAACTAACATTTTTCTAACATTTTGTAATTGAAATACATATGAAGAGAGGAACAAAAATTTGGGTGCTGGAGAAAGGAAAAAATCTAAAAGATCAGAAAAGCTTGTAAAGAAAGACACAGAAAGAAAGAGAGGTGGACAAAGAGAGGGCTTTCATTGGCATGCTAAGCAGGTGGAGGTTGGGCCAGAGTGCTGGGTGGTCATGCAGAATGAGAGTGTGGAGGGGGCCATGCGTCTCAACCTCTCCCTTACTTTGAATGCAGAGCTGGACATGGAGAGGACGCTCCAGGGGCTTTGCTCCTGTATCTCATTAGGAGCTGAGTGAGTGGGGGAAAGCCCAGCCAAATAAACATCCAACAGGACCACTTGTTGGACAAAACAGACTGTTTTTTCTTAAAGATTAATTGATAAGCTATGACTGTTAGCCTGTTTGTTAAAGACAAACAAGACAAGCGAGCAAGCATTTAAAATGTAGTTAAGTGGCCTACAGAATATTTTTCTACCTTAATTTTTTTTGGTTTAGTAGCGGTCAGAGAGCTTTTTATAATTAACCTTTAAAACTGCAAAGTTTTGTAGGTACACACACACACACACACACACACACACACACATACACACACACACACACACACACACACACACACACACATACACACACACACACACACACACACACACACTGAATAAATTCTGATTAAAAATAAAGAACAACAAATGTAAGAAATCATTGTGACAGTATGGAAAATACAAAAAAGTTATTCTTAAATTAATTTTTGACTCACATTTTTTTGCAGACTATATGAACCCAAGTATTTCATGCATTGTCTTGTTAGTGTCATTTTATTTGCTAATATACATCCACACTTAAAAGATATTTTGTTATTGTGGACCAAAATATGAAGCATTTCAGGTATTTTTAAAAAGCATTTCTAAAATCTCTGTGTATGTTTCTGCATTATGGCTGCCATCACAGATGTATAAATTACCTTTTCCAAGGGCACTGACACAACACCATACCATGACATTTACCATTATATTATCTTGCCATGCTGGAGCAGCCAAATCCAGGTCCCTTCCTGACCGGGTTTTTAAATTTTTTTATTTAGCGATTATTTTGCTTCATGTTCAAAAATCAGCTGATTTAATAGTGATTTAATACTTTGCACAAGCAATTTCGGACACTTTTAAACTCAATCTATTGTGGCCGACTGAGATACTGAATGGCTCGGACAACAACAATGGATGCCACTCTTGCCAGAGGCGCATAACAAAGAAACAACGGGGACATGTGCTGGGCACCACAGTCTAGTATCCGGCTGGCTAATGTACAGTTGCTGGAATACTAAGGCCTAAGGCCCAGAGTTACTTTCCTACAAGACATGAGGTACTACAACGTTCTGTGCATCACTGAGACATGGCTGACCTCCACAATGCCGTAACTCATTTGGACTCATTCTCAGTGTTCCGCATGGACAGAATGGCAGAATTGTACAAAACGTAATGTGGAGGAGTCTGTCTCATGATCGACAGAAAGTGGTGCAATGGAAGGAGCATAACTAACCATTAAGTGTTGGCCTTCCCACCTGCCGTGCACATTCACCTTGGTCATCACCACAGCGATCTGCATCCCACCCAACACAGACATAGGTATGGCTTTGTCTGAGTCATGTGTTGCATGCATTTCAAAACAAAAATCCAGGCCTACCTATTATTTTTTAATAAAGCAAACCTCGGACACGTTTTGCCACACTTTTACAAACACATTACTTGTCCGAAGAGGGGGGCAAACATTTTGACCATTGTTACATGTCATACAAGCAGGGCTACAAATTTCACGCCCAGCATTTTGAAAATATGAGCACAGCACATTTTACTCATTCCTCAGTATAAACAAAACATGCGTAGTGATGAGGTAGTCATGAGGGAGGTGCAATGCTTGTGTGCCCAATCCGAAGCTATGCTACAGGACGTGCTCGATGACTTAGACTGGGACATATTCCGATCATGCACGGAAGACATCAATGAGTTTATGAATGTAGCAGCTAGCTTCATTAGTATGCTAGTGGTGGAGATCATCCCTACATTGACAGTCAAGACATTTTCACACCAGAAACTTTAGGTGGACAAATCAATCAAAGCTGTATTGAATGTCAGGACTGCCACATGCGTCTCACCACCGGCAATGTTAGTACCATCAAAAAAGCATCATAAGGCATATGATCAGAGAAGCCAAACAATGGTGCTAAGGGCATCTGCAGTCTATCTTCCATCAGGGCAACACATGGAGCATGTGGCATGAACTGCACACCTTCACGTACTACAAACCAAGGACACTGCAATGATCAACTCAGACTCTGCAGACTTTGAACATTTCGAGGTTAGACAGGTGGCTAGCACTAACACATTATAAGCATTGTGGAGCATGATATCCGAGTGGTGTTGAGGAGAGTGAACACCAGAAAAGCAGCAGGACCTGACAGCACCACTGTCTGCTGCGATGCTGTGCTGACCTTCCACACTTCCTACTGTGTGGCCACTCATTGGCATCAACACAATTGTGAGGTTTGCCGAAGACGTGGTGGTGCTGCGCCTCATCTCCAACAACAATAAGACTACATACAAGGACAAGGTGAAGAACCTGGCATTGTGGTGTCAGGACAACTGCCTCCAGCTGAACATCTGCAAGACCAAGGAGCTGGCAGTCAATTTCAGGAGGAGAGAGAAGCAAGACACCAAGCCCCTCATCATTAACAGAGCTCCAGTGGAGAGGGTGCTGTCCGTCAAGTATCTCAGTGTCTACATCTTCTTATCCCTGAAATGGACTGCTCACATTCAGGTTCAGTTCCAAAGGCTAGGCAGCACCTAAACATTCCCCAACAACTAAGGAAATTTGGGGTCTCTCCATTGATCCTAAGGATGTTTTTAATATAGGCGCTGTGGAAAGCATCCTCAGATAGAACATCCCATCCTTGTATGGGAGTAGGTGTGTTCAGGACCGAAAATGAGGAAAGGTGTGTGGCAGAATGCTGCTGCAGGTCTGTTCTCCCTTCCCTGCAGGACTTTTACACCAGGAGACATTGGTCAAGAGCAGTTTGGATATTAAAGGACTCCTTCCAGCCCAGTAACGGACTGTTTCAACTTCTGCAATCAGGCAGAAGGTTCTGTATTATCAGGGCCAAAACAGACCCAAGGGGAGCTTCTATCCTCATGCCATTTGAGTCCTGAATCAGAACATGCCCCCAGTCACCTCGTAGCATTACCATAGGGGACTGAAACATATTATATTCTTTGTTATATTTCAGAACAATCATATTTCATATCATATTGATTTATAATGGTATCACATGCTGCTATACAGTTCATGGTGCTACTTTACTGTTTATATTAGTCAGATCACTCTGTTTACATTATTTTGGTCACAATATTACATAACTTTGACATTACTCTGATCACTCAGTTACATTACACTTTTTACTTTACTCTGGTTACTCTGTTTACATTACTCTGTTTACATTAGTCTGATCACTCTGTTTATTTTTCAGTTTACATTACTCTGATCACTCTGTTAAATCACTCTGTTTACAATATTCTGCTTGCATTGCTCTCTTTTACAGTGCAATGTTACTATGGCACAATGCACTTTGACATTCCATTTGCACATGGTACACATTGCTGCTGCATTTATATAAATACAAATATATTTTAAGTAATTTATTTTTAGATTTGTATTTTAGAAAATTTCAAATTTGAGATTTTAAAATGTCAAATATTACTTACATTTATATTTATATCTAATTTTTTTTCATTTATTGTACATACGGTAATTCTGCTACATACTATATGAGCTTAAATATATGTTAGCCTGTTAAAAGCTTAACATACAAGATTTAAATGTTGAATCTAGACCAAAAAATGTTAACGTGAACAACCACAAGCTCAGTGCTACATACTATTAGTGATCCCACAGTGGCACTAGTGTGGCTCTGACAGTCATGTTTCACAAGGTTCTACAATTTCATTTAAATGTATCTTAAAATGAACTTAGATGAAACTGTTTACCCAATCAATCCATTCACATTACACTGTTTTTTTTTTGCTATACACTCTCATTTTCTTTGGTATAAGCAGGTAAATATAGAAATAATTTAATTTACATGAATAAAAATACAGGACTTTAAGAAGAATAAAATTAAAAACACAAGAACACTCGAGATGCTCCGTGGTGGAACTTCTGGACTGTGTCTGCCAGAGATGCATCACAGGCCAGCAGCCAATCAGCAACAAGGACAAATAAATAAACCTACAGGTGACTGTGATGTTCGGGCCTCGTCCACCATGCCCCTCATCCTTGTGCTGGTTGTTTATATTTGGGTAAAGAGCTGAGCAGCGGAGGCTCATTCCATTGTGTGATTGACTTGCCTACCGGTGTGCCCAAACACAAACAATCAGCACGAGGATGAGGGGGTATGGCGAAAGAAGCCTGGACATCACTCTTGTTGCCTGCCTGCAAAGCACACAAACTGCCTTCCATAAAGAGGGCAATTGTTAGCGAGGCTTCCCTCTAGCTGAAGGCAGGCTATGCTAGTCAGCTTTAAAGCTTACTCTTCACACTCTCCTCTGGCGCCAGCCTGCCTCCACACGCTCTGGGGCCCTTGCTAGTCCCCTGTTGGTCCCTGGTGTTGTGATTTGCAATCAGCCATCGACACATAAGTCCTCTTGCTTGTTTATTCCCTGACAGCCCGGCGAGAGCCATTATCTTTGCATTCATACTTTTCCTTCCATTTATAAGCACCCTAAGCCCACCCCACAATGAAATAAAAGGGGCCATAAAGAGAGAATGGAAATGGGCTGTCCACCATAAAAAACATCAAATTGGTTTAATAGATAGGGCTGTGGAGGCTGTGTGCTCTCAGGCCCTGGAGACAGAACCCCAATGTCCTGCTGAAGCACCTTCCGCTGAGAGATCTACATCATCGAGTCATCAGCGTCGCGCTGTGCTGATGGCGATTTATTTGATTGCGATCAATATGGCTCTAGCCAGCACACTTGTTTTCTTGCCAGCCTTGGAGCATGCCAAATAGTGGGCTAATGAACATCTATTAGGGTTTTAAAGGTGCCTTCCTTCCAATCAGTCTATTTAGATGAGGACTTCTCACAAAGAGGACTTGTGTCTCGATTAAATAGGCCTGTGCTTGACTTAATTGGGTTTTGTTTAGTTGGAGAATGAGCAAAAAAAATTATTTTTTGCTGCTTGTACTTGGGGGACTGTTATAATATTTGGGGGAGTGTGATAAAGGAAATGAAGATGGAGATTATAAGGCAAATGGTGGCCCCTAATCTACAAGCTTGCATGTTCTTTAGCTAGCCAGATGCATTCACTGATTCAGAATTCCAGTTCATTACAGTAATCTTAGCAATTGTGGAAGAAGTGAGACATCACTAGAATTGTGATGACTAAGGAAGTTGATACATGCAAAAAGGCTTTCAAAATTGTCATGTAACTGCATCAGTAAAATACCAAGATAGTCTTAATTAGCCTAGTATAGAACAAGAACACACTTTTGGAGAAGCAGTAACATTTCTATTTTCTAAATGTCATTAATCATACTACCATGAAACGTTTTATTGGAATAGACAGCGTTGTGTGGAACATTTGAGTAAGAGAAAAGCCAGAAAAAAGATGGAGGAGTACCATTAGGAAATTATAAAAAGCCTTTAGCAAGCGTGAACACTAGTTTTCTGAAGAAACAATTTCTGTATGAATACTAGGTGACAAATTCAGCTCGATGTCAGTACAACTACAACTAGTTAATATTTGAAGGCGACTTGACACAAAGGAATACTGTATTAAAACATGCCATGGAGGTTTCTCAGAATTGTTCCATGATACATCCGAATCTGCCCTAATGTTAGAAACTTTTGAAGTGAAAGAAAACTCTAATTTGCTGTTCTAATTCTTCAGCAAATATGACTAGCTCTGAAACATAAATAATACTAGAAATGTTGTTTTGTAAGAGGCTAAAAAGGTCAGAATATGTGTGCAATGGCTGATAATGTTGCTATAATGAGTCCTAGTTCCAGCCACTCAAAGGATTAGAGGGTAGAAAGTAAAAACACAGAATGTATTCTGTTCTTCTTTTTTTTTTTTAAAGAGACAAAGTCAGGGTGGAAAAAGCAGCAAGTCTGGCCCCCACCTCCAGATTCTTTTTTCTTCCATCTGTCTGATTGATGCTGGAAATACCTAATTAAGCAAAAAAGCAATTGTTGGTAATGAAAGCTTTATAATACATTATATCAGGATAGCACTTTATTGAACACTTCTGATTGGACTTCTGATTCACTGCCTTGTGGAATTTAAAGAAAGCGGTTATGTAGCACTTTGGCTTCTGTCTTCTCACAGTCTTTGGGTCAAGATCATAAAGAAGTTTTGGGGATAAGAGGAACAAAGGAACTAAATGTCATGACACTTCTCAGAGAAGCTTAAAGAGCTAAAGGGACTGATAAACTATTTGCAGACTGGCCTGGGCCTGATTATTACCGGCAATTATAAAAATAGCACATGGTTTGGGTTCAAGCCAAGATTGTTGATGCAACCACACATTATGCTTGATTAATTGGGGAATTACCATTCCCTACACACCCCAATGCAGGCCTGGCTGACTGAGACACCATACTGTATCTGAACAAAAAATTAATCAGCTGCCGACGCAAACTTCATTGAGTTCCTGCTTGTTCATTTTATTTACACACTGTTTGGGACACTTACTTTTTCACAAGGGTGTTCAGTAAATGAGCATATATTGAGACATTTTGGAAGATATTACTCAAATATGTCACACATATTATTGTGTGTTAATTGCCAGGTTAAGTGAGTGTGTTTGAGGAGAGGCTCTGGTCCTTCAGGAACCGAGTGGGCCACCCTGATTTAGAACACTCATCAAATTAAAAATAAAACAAGATGGCCTGTGTAAATGTTTTATATTTTATCTTTATTAAATAAAATACAGACTGTGCACCAAGATTTGCATAAAAAATAAATTTTTATGTTTGTCTATTTTTTTTTAATTTATTAATAGAGTTTCATACATATGCACACATGAACACAAATCGTTTTACTGTTTGTTAGTTTTTTCGCTTGTACAGGTTTGTGAACTGTTAATTGAAGAAAACATTTGATCTTTTTGCCAAATTTAACCTTTAATGCCAGATTTGCTAACACTGTTGATGCAGTGACACTGAAGGTCACACAGTGCACTGAAGTGTATGAGCACAAAGCTTCACAAACCACTCCCCTGAATGCTGAGTTCAAGTCACCCATTATTAAAATAATGCATACTCAAAAGCACTAATCAAAAGCATGGACATCTCCCAAACTGTGCTTCTAGTTTGAAAGCAGTTTCCACAAGGGGAACTTTTGAAGGAATTTTTGGCAGCAACGTTGCTCCAGCATAATTGTCTCAATACTTTGCATGAAAGAGCTCCATCCATCAATTTTCGGTGTGTGTCATAAAAAGCAAAACACTTTATTATGCACCCAAAGTGAGGAGTGCTAGAGGATAGAGTTCAGCATTAAGTCTGCTGTAATTTGTCTTCATCTGATTTACACAATTCCAGGAGTATGGGGATTTGACTTTTAAAAGCTAAGGATTCTCCCAAAAGCTGATGGGAGGGGTTTCATAGAGTCAAAATCATCACACACCTCAATAGACATGTAATGATCTGTGCTTCTTTCTCCTCTTCTGTGTTCAGTGATGTCTTATGAAGTGTATGACAGGGCTATGCATTTAAAAAAACGGTTGCTTCTCTCTGAAAGGCAGAATTTTGTTTTCATGTGTGTAGTGTTAATGAATCATTTATGTGTGTTTGGTAGTCACACTGACCCACTACACAGGCTTTATTATCATTTAGAGTAGCTAAACTTACCCTTTTCATTGTTTATGTAAATTTGGCTATGATTTCCCAGATTGCATTTTGGGAATGAAGTGGAGCAGAAAGCAATCAAAAAACAATACAGCTAAGAGTGACTGCCTAGAATACCTATTGTTATTTTTATTTGTTGTGAGCTTCTGAATTAGTGTACAACTATGGTTCTGATCATCTTCATACATCATAATAACAGTAAATAAAATAAATGCATGGCCTTCCTTAATCATATCAATACCAAAACTGCTTTGCAGTATAAGCTAATTAATCTCTAAAATCTGGGTTCTACCACCCATTTAAGGGATTTTTAAATTATTTTATCACTATGATTGTTCTTATTATACAGGTTCCCATAGTGACATATTTCAAAACACAGGACAATTTCAGTTGCAAAGTCCTAATAATGTGAAGGGGTCCCCCGTCCGAGTCCCCGTCTCGGTTGTCCCGTTCCTCATCCCCTGAATTTTAAGTTGTTCGTTAGTTAGTCAGTTCTCTCATGCTTTATGGTAGAAGCTTAGGAGAAGCATCGCTCTGGCTTGAATGATAACCTGTATCTCTTTTCCATTCACAGACCTGTGTTCCTCACCCTTATAACTGGTTCCCTGCCTCCTTGCTTCTCCCTGGCTCGACGTGAGAGGCCGAAGCCCCTTTTGGTTTTGTTGTTCGTTTGAGGAGCACAGGTCCTATGTACGTGTGTGTATGCGAACATGGAGAAGTTCATGTGTGTGTGACGAAACTCGGTTTCATTAAAGACATTGTATCACCAACGAGTGCGTCCTCCCCTTCCCTCAACCGAGCGGAGAGATCCGTAACAAATAACAACAGATTCATTATAAATCACCTTACTGTGTTGTTTCCAATGGTTGCTGTTCTTTTTCATTGAAATCACTTCACACATTAAATTTTTTTTCTTAAAGCTTTTGTTTGTGGTTGAGCAAGAAGGTCAAACATGTTCTTGGCTGGTTTCTGTTTGACTGTACCGTTAATCATGATTGCACCCTGCAGTGAAGCTCTTTGGCTTGAGAAATCACTGAGACAGAAACAGTCTCTGGAGTCCTTCTATGGGGAGCTGATTGACAGCTGAAACAAAGCAGTGGACATTGGCAGCAGTTTCAAGTACACCTCCAGATTCGAGGTCATTGTAGAGGGGGGAAATGGAGGGAAGCGGATGTAATAGAAAATGGCAGTGAGTGGGTGATTACCCACAATTTAATTGGTTTCAAAATGTTCCTTGTACACGTTCACTTTCAAATTTGAAGACAGAGAAATGCTTTGGCCGCTAAGTGATGGAGCCAAAAGCCACTTTGCTCAACTGCTTGCATTAGGAGAGGCGTGACACCTAAGAGAGATGTTGCCACATGGCATCTGTTGTCGTTTATCTGTCTCCGTGGTCAGGGCCACCATGGGGAGTATTGACAGGTCCCCGACATCATTAGGAGAGTCAGGAGTTTGTCAGCAAACCCAAACACTACAGTGCTCTGGTGGTACGTTATCTTCACTTGTAGTGAAGGTCTTTTTGTTTTTTCTGGTTTTTTTTGTTTTTTTCTAGACAAGAAAAAATTATAATGCGCAAACAATACAAACCCTTAATCTTTCATGTTTCATCCTTGACCAATATGTGTTCCTCTCAGACAATAAAGCCTGCGTTGCATTCCACAGACAGAGCCCCCTTCTGAGCACAAGTGGTGCTGTAAAATGATCTTGTTCAAGGGTGGCGGCCGCAGTTCCAGTGGGTTCATTAATGCAGTCCTCAACAGCCTTCATTCATTTTTATTTGCCCCTCACTTCATGCGTATTTATTTGTTTTCCAATCCATTAGGTCAGCAGCAGGCAAAATATTCTATTTTTGCTGCTGCTTCCACCTCACAGGGGTATGGGGGGAGGGCTTTAAGAGCTCCTTGGAGAGCCGAAGGCATTACTGGACAGTGTTATCTCTGTGATTCCCCAGGCTCTGTTGACTCATTACATCAAAGGATTGTGGCACTAAGAGCCATTGATATGTGATGGTTATGGTTCAAGGAGAGGGAACACATTAAACACAGGCCTGCTGCCCAACACATTCATCAGAGAAGCTGATCTCTGGCACTACGTTCAACACTAGTGGCATTTCGCAATTGATGTATTTGCAAAAATGCCTAGGCCTTGATTTTTGAAATGGTCCCTAAGTGGTGGGCCTTTGTCTTGCACCTCACTGCACACAGTGAGGTCGACTCAACAGACCCCTGAAACAGGCCATATGGTGTTTGCTGACTTGACACATTATGCTTGCACATGAAAATTAGGTTCACCCTTGTCATTAGATATAGGTGACCACACAAAGTCTTATAAGCATTTCATACATTTGAGGGTGATTCCTAACATGAATGGAATCTGTTGAATGAGGCAGACATGAAATCCTATTGTGCTTTCTAGTGCTTTCTTGATGAATATGGTCCCTGCCATAGAGAATAAAAGAGGCCTTACAATGGAGTCTTGTTCTTCTCCGGCAGGCTTCCTGTGGAACTATTGTGCTGAAATGATAAATATTTTACATTAGAAAAAAGCATAGACATCAGACCAATTCACTGATCCTTGTTTTGTTCTGTCAGCTGAAAAAGGGGTCCAGTGCAGGGGAGTCCAACAGGGGAGTATGATGAGCTTGTTGTGATTTTATTTCAGAGCTGAACTAAGCCTTTCCTGCAGTATTGTACACCCCATTGGTTGGCTTCAGCGAGAGTGCCACTTTATTTTGAGGATATTTTAGGGTGGCCAAAAATACTGCATTTTTATCAGGTTTCAATGAACATTTATCTCCAATCTGTGAGAACACTGGCCATCCTACATGATTAGCTCCTCAAGGTTGGAGAGCTGCAATTCAGCCAGGCAACAATTCAATAACAAGCCATGATAAATCATATCTATTTTTATTTCCAATCTTTCAACAAGAAACAAACAACCCCTCAGACAGATTGCGGGACGGGACCTATCTGAGTGGTTACTTTTGTTGGCCTAGCAGGGTCCTCTCTTTGTGTGTTTGGGTCCATACTGCGTCAATGAGTGCATGACACACAACTCTGCTGGAGAGCAGAAACTAATTAGCCGAGAAGGAGAAACACTTCTGTTCATGGACCAGACCTAGTCTAGCAAATCCTCTTGGCTCAATGCATTGTTTTAGGCAGCACTCATTTTCCAGCAAGACCCAATGTCACTTTTTTTGCAGATCTTGTCCCAGGGTCCTTGTTTGATGCCAGATGTCATAAGGGTCCTTTAGCGCCACACTTTTTTTTTGCTTTAGCTTTCACCTGATTTTTTTCTTTAGTGGCTGCCTATTTTTTCTTCTTTTTTGTTTAGTTCTTTCCCTAGACGACTTTTGACATTTTCACATTTCATAAACATCAAAACAAAGATGTCTGTACACCTTTTTTTTGACTCGACATAGGGAAAAAAATATTAGTGGCATCCATCAAAAGTTTAGGAACACACGGTAGGAAATGTCACCTGCAGAAAACAGATGAAAGGACGGTGACACACGAAGGGGTACTAATAAAGACAAGGTGAGGGTAAAAGAGAGAGAGAGAGAGTGAGAGAGAGAGAGAGAGAGAGAGAGAGAGAGAGATGGGGAAAAGAGAAGGATGCCAACACCCTATTCTCACACCCCACAACCCTGCCCTTCTGTCCCACAATTCATCACTGTGTCAGCGACTGGGCCACCCGCAGCGGTGACAAATCTGCCTGTCACAAGTACAGGGTCTGTCATGACAGTTTGGCATTTTAACTACAAAGATTAACTTTGAAACTTACCAGCTCTTTCTCTGTCCAGCACCACAAAGATTAATACTGAAGGGAGACCCTTTGACCTGATGTGAGAGATAGCCTCACCTACTTTTTGATTCAATAGGTGCACACAGCAGCTGAATGTGACTGCAAATGCTTCCCAAGCCAATAAAAGGCCTCAGAGATAAACAGATACCCAGTGCAATGAAGAAGCCTGGAGTGTTTCATTACATGGATACAACAGTCTGAGGTTGTTTAATCATGCGATACTCCATGAAACCAGTGTATTGCAGAATAAATAGCTTGTTAAATCTGCAGTGAAACAGAAAGAAATCTATCTACCACTGAAAATAACTCCAAACGTGGCTGCATAGTGGATAGTGGCACACAGGTGCAGAATTTTCATGTAATCTAAGACAAATTCAAGGTGAGAATGAAATTCATTTGGAATGTCAAAATATGAAAACAAATTAATTAGCAACATAAATGTATTTACCTGCCACATTCCCCTTAATTGTGAGACTTGTTCTCCATGAACCAGCTGATTTCACTCATTTGTGGTTTTATAGTTCTGTGGACATAAATGACTAGAGGAAAATAGCTCCCATATTATTAATTATTTTGCCTTTAATTTGGTAATGGAGACCTGTAGCCCTGGAGGTTCTTTGAGCGTCATCATATTCAGATCACTGCTAATCTTGTTAATGGTAGCCGTCTGCTCATGTCTGATCCCCACAAATGACGAGCCAGACCTCTGTAGCACATGGAGTGTGCCTTGGGCTTGTTTCAGAGCCAGTCATTCATCTGAACTGGCTGAACCCAAAGCTGTCATCAGCTTTACAGTGACCTCCTTGGAAGCTTCTGCTTTGTTTTCCCCAGGTCTGCAACATATTGGCAGAACAGCTGAAGAGTTTCAGCTGAAATTTTGGTGATCACAGCTTACAGGCTGCTGTGGACTTGCATTCTTCTTTCCAGAAATGACAGATTTTTTGGCCTGCCTGCTTATAATTTGATGCCTGTTTCAGTCTGGATTATAATCCTAAAGAGCTGAGAATTCCTCTACCCAGTTACACTTTTGGTCATTCTCCACTGCCAGATGTCTTGCGTCCAGGTGTACTCCAACTCTGGTGTGAAGGTCAGAGGCTGAGACAAGCAAATGTGTTCTGAGGTTTCTACAGAAAAGCCGCCGGAGTTGGACTAGGCCTGTCAAGAAGTGAGTGTTTAATAAATGACTGCTTACAGGCAGACAGAGAGGCCAAGGACCTCTGTGAGGGTCCTACCTCTAATAAATCTAAAAAATCAATATGACATCAGTGATTCCAGACCGAACAGACTAAGGAGAGGGAGTCTGATCCCTCCAAATTTCAGGTCTTCAGCCAGTAACAGCCTTGGAGGGAGAAAAAAATAACATGTTGTTGTTAGGAATCAAGCCTTCAGAGCCAATGCTTTGCTACTGCCAAATGGCAGAGTATGAAAGAGAATGCAGTTCACAACCCTGAAAACAGCTGACAATATTTGTTGCTTTGCATCACTCTACAGACAATTTTTTCCAATCAAATGTTGATTTAGAACTAATAGAATTGTACAAATTTAAAGCAGCATTGTTTCCTGCACAGATATATTGTCAGTTCTTGGCACCATATGAAGCCCTTCAACATAGTGCCCTGTCAAATTTGAAGCTTCCGGGACCTTCTGTGGGTAAATGTCAACAAATGATATTTTGTCAGCATTTTAAACATTTATCTGTTGAAAATTCTACTGAGCTGGCTGCAGCCACCCCTGGGGTTGTGAGGCTGTTTTTTTTTAAGCTGTGATAAAGCCTGCTGCCTCATATTCACTGCGCCTTTAGTTCCAAGAGATTTGTTTCAGCAGACAGCTTTAGGATCCACCAGTTAGCACACACATTCACATGTGAAATATTAGGCATTCATACATGCACATGTGTACACTCGAATATGCATGCATAGACACACACACACACACACACAAATAAACTGCAGACAAGTAGCCATGTGAAACGATGAGGGTGTCAATGAATTTCTAAAGGTCATCTGAAAGGCCATTTTTGCCAGGGTTGACGTGTAAAGCCTCCAAACGATAGAGGGGATTTTGAAGAGTGAATAGGGTGAGATGATTTGACGAAAGCTGCTTCCTTTTCCTATGGGTCTCCCGTAATCTCCTGGGCCACATGCTTATAGCGAGAATGAATGCTCAGACTTTGTGCTAACTATCAGTGACTGCGCACCCAGACAGAGATTATGCGACATTGCTGTCAAGGCTTGCTGCTAACTTTCTGTAGGCCAAGCCATATTTAGAGCTGTAGAAGGCTTGATTAGACCCATGCTGGAATATTTTGTTGGGTTGCAAACTGTATCAAAAAGTGAAGTCTTACTATAAGTCTTACTTACTTTTGAACCAATCCATAGGGAATCGGTCTTATGAGCTTTGAAAAATATAAATAGTAGAAAGCCAGCTGGACCTGATGATCTTGACCCATCGCTCCTGAAACTTTCTGCAGATATTATCACTCACCCATTAACATATATCTTTCATTTATCCCTAGAACAAAATTGTATTCCTGACTCTTGGAAAGTTGCACATAAAGTACCTTTATTAAAGAGTGGGCATCCAACTATACTGGACAAGCTTTAAGTGTTGGCTAAAATCTTTGATTCTCTAGTTTGTGATCAATTAAAGGAGTTTTTAACTAGTAATGGCATTCTTAGTCCTTTTCAATCAGGTTTCAGAATGAGACATAGCATAATCACAGGAGCAGTTAAAGTGATTAATGATATTGTCAGTGTCATTGATAATAAAAAAATCATGTGCAGCATTATTTATTGACCTTTTGAAGGCGTTTGATACAGTAAATCATCACATTTTCTTACAATCTCTTGAAAAATTGGGGTGTCTACAAAAGCTTTTGGTTGGTTTAAAAACTATCTTACAAATAGATATCATTGTGTCACATGTGATGATATTACATCGGGAAGGGCTGAAATTAAGATTGGAGTTCCACAAGGCTCCATTCTAGGGCCACTGCTGTTTAATGTATACATAAATGACATTTTTTGCCCATGTAAATAATGCTAATATGCACCTCTATGCAGATGACAATATTCTCTACTGTTCTGCCCCATCTCCTTCTGAATGATAAGACTTAAAGAGGCATTCACAAGAGTACAAGAACATTTACTTAAATTAAAATTAGTACTAAATTCTAATGAATACAAATGCATGTTGTTTACAAACTCTCATACACAGTCTCTGCCTCACATTGGCACTTTACAGGGACAGGAAATAGAGAGGGTGTCAAGACATGTTGCTGAATATTTTTATTCTTTCATTCACTCTTTCATTAATTCATTTATTCATTAATTTCTGTAACCACTTGATACATGCTAAGGTTACAGGTACCCTAAATATGTGAAAATGAGTGAAGTATTGTGGCACGGATATGGCAATTTAACAGGTAAAATGTTATTATTTTTTACAGGCTTTATAGATAAAGCTTAATCTATATTGGTTACATAGCATAAAAAGGGTTACAAAAAGGGTAGGAATAATTCGGCTTTTAAATATTACGTCAGATTTAACATAAAGTTTCAAACCATCAAATGTAGACACTTACCTAGATGAATGAGTCTTCATTAGAGTAAGCTTAAAATGTTGAGACTGGGTTATTGCTGATTAAATTACTGTTTGCTTTTACGACTGTTTAAATCCTGTTGTTTTTGGACATATAGATGGGTTGAAAACTAGGGGGCTTGCTGCAAAAGACTAAAGTCAGATGAAGTGGACTGAATAATCACAAAAACTGTGCTGCACTCTTTCATTTTTTTCTGCTGCTTCAGCTCCTGAAGGACTTAGTCATTAGATGATGATATGACTCACATGCAGGGAAACAACAAAAATGTGCTGTGTGTTTGGGCTTCCAGAAGTGGAGCTGGGAAACACAGATGTAGAATAATTGCACCACTTGCATGTAGTGTGGCTTATCAGTTAGATTAATTCCTCTTGGTTCCAACAAAAAACATCTCTTGTGTATATCACAGGCAAAGTAAACATTAAATCTCCCCTAAAACGATTTTTGTAGTGAATGCCTCTAAAAATGTACTAATGTAACCGGCTTATAGAACTGCAGTAAGATGCTATGCGATGCTAACAAGAGTCTACACATTGGATGATGTCTTACATAGATGTGAAATACTCAGAAGCACAACAGCCTGGCTTTTAGCACAGCATTACTCAGAGTCAGCATGCATGTTATGAGATGATGTGACATCATGTTTGCAAGGTTTAAATTAAAAAAAGAAACCTGGTTGTTCTCAAATACTGAGTTATTTGACTTGTAAATCCCCCATTAGTTTTTATGTCAACCTATTATTTTATAAACTCAAAATATGAAATTAACCAAGTAGCTTCTCATTTTAGTGCCAAATTTGCAAAATTGTATTGTAGGCATCCAGAACAGTCGATGAATTTGGTACCAAAATGTTTTTTTTGCTCTTTAGTTTCTAATTACAACAGAAAATATATTCTCCATATCCCAATTACAATCTGGACATTTTATGTATCCCCAAATAACACCAGTCCAGCTAAGTCAGACTGAATTTGTGACAGAGGGTAATGTGATCAAATGCATTATTTTATGAAAACTGGTTTTCATGCTTTACAAAGCCTGTTTTAATAAAATAAATTGAATACATTAAACAAAATAAAGAGTTTTCAGTGGACCAAAACTTAATTAAACCTACTAATTAAACTAAGTTTAACTTAAAATGCTACTCTATTTTGTGCGATAAGATCATGAATCATATTTACATATCATTGCATACATTTATTTACTATGTAGTACAGCGCATGTAACTATTTTCCTAATGCAACTACATTAGAAAAAATGATGTGGATAAATAAATATTTACCCAAGCTGTACTACTCTAATTTATTTGTAACATTGATTACGTAACTAGTAGCTACTATGTAGTTGCAAATATAATTGATGTGGTACCCATCAGGAACATTTAATATGAAGGGAGAAAAAAAGTGAGACTAGAGGGTTTAATCTGGTCTCTTGTCATTACCGCTTGAAATGCGGAAAACGAGAAAGGCTCTCATCTTGCTGGGAAAGGGTGATTAACTTTCATTTAACTTGCGTGACTGCCAAAGATAATGAAAGGGACTGGCCAACAGGATTCCAGGCATTATGATGACATAATCTTGTTGAAGTTTGTTTCGTAATTTTGGCTTGAGTCTGGGTTAAGTGCTTTTTAATTTCTAATAATACTCCTTCACATGCAGAAAGGAACACACACCTAAACACACTCACGAACATATACAGTCATTTTAATATATTGCAGTTAGTAAGAACTGTAATGCCATGGAGGCATAATATTGGATTCCAGCACCCTAATCCTACTGTGTTCCATAGAGTGGTCTAATGTGTGCACTGTTCTTTGCCATTGGCCACATTCCCTTCATCAGTGCCTGCATTCTGGCCTTGTAGAGCATACCCAGACAGTCCACTGAGATTTCCATTGTCTGTGTTTCTTTTTTCTGAGCAGTGGCAGCCATTCAGTGGAGTCAGAAAAACTTCTACGGGGTCAATGCAATTTTCTGATTATGATTCTAATTCTAATTCCATAAAATTACTGTATTTTTCAGTCAAAGTCAGCATGTTTATGAAGTATTTTCACAGTAATCACTGGTAATAGTGAATCCAAGGCCTGAAAATAGTGTACAGCAATATACAATTAATTGCACAACAGAATGCACAAACTCAAATATAGAATTTATTAATATCTATGTTGATCAAGTCAGTTGGCTAGAAGAAGCATGGCTATAGGATTTGAGAGTTGAACAGCTTTTTGATACATTGTATTATGGTCCTTAATATTTTTGGTCATTGTCAAACCCCAGGACTCTCCTAGGCAGAATAGTTTTGAGTTATACATGTGGACCTGTAAGAGACATGAGTATTACAGTGAAACTTTCATCTGTAAAAGTCTTAACATCATGATAAACATGACATAATCCAATTTCACCTCTGTAAATTGAAGCCAGTGCACCATGGGGCCCCAAGTAAGTAGGTTGGTGGCCTTGATGATCTCAAATTGCACAAAACGCATGGTTTACCTTCATCGATGTCTAGCACACCTCACACATTGAAAAAATTGAAAAAGGAAAAGGAAAGAGTGATAGATAGAGCAATCTTTATGAAGCCCATTAAAAAAGTGTGCAGATAGGATCTTAGGGCCTCTCATAACCAGAACCCTTCTTTGCCTTTGACGTCCTATTAATTGTGTGAAGCATAAGTCGAGAGATAACCATAAACTTCCAGAGAGGGAGACTCATTTCTGTTTTAACTCTACTGCTGACATATCAAGCCCACTACAGTGTTCCGCAAAAAAAGGAAGAATTCTGTGACATTTCAAGCATCACTCAGTGTCCACTTCCTCTTCAGTGCCTGATTCCCTCAAGCATTGTTAGACACCCATATCCTTCTGGAGAGGGAGATCAGTAAGCAATAAAGTTTAGACTTCAAATAAGGGAGTTAGACTCACTTTATAGGTCAAGACTTCTTGGAGGAACTGGTACTTACATATAGATTCTTTGTCTGTAACAATTTTAGTTTCAGCCAGTCTGTAAAATTTTCATTATCCATTTTGTCTGTCAAATTGTGTTGTGCTTGTTTTGGACAAACTCTAATTTGACATTAGCTGTTCTGTGGTCATAACTACCCACCAAATGTTTACATAAAGACAACAATAGCTTAAGCATTTGATGCAGACTTGCTATTACAGTAACCTTTAGAACATGTTGTATTGTGAAATTTTTGAATGTAATCAAATGTACATTTGCTGTTGCATATTTGGTCAATTTAGCTGTAGTGTAAATTATGAAGCACTCATTATTTAAAAATAGTGTTCACAGCCAATGTATTAGGACAATGTATTAGAACTAACTGTTATGTTAAAATGCTTTGACAAAAAGAGTGAGCAACAAACCAGATAACTTAAACATTGAGAGTGTTATTCAAAAATAATCTCTAATATTTGTATCCACCCAGGCTATACAATAGCTGAGTGTATTTAGAGATGTCAGCTGTTTTATTTTCTCAAACTCTGGGCAACATAAAACAGTTCAGCTATTTAGCCGAAGAACATACTGCAGAGAAAGTCAAACATTTTTTTTCCAGACAATGTCAGCTTTTTTTCTACCTGGGTGACTTTATGATTCTTCTGCCTATTTTCAGCTCTTCTGTGGTGAAACTGATGAGTCAACAGTAGTTATAACTGTGGCACTGGCCAGAGACTAAGAATTTATATCACCTCTCTTGATGCTAAAATGTGCACTAGGCTGCCCCCTCAGGACAGAAACTGCAGCACAACTAAATTTCAAAAAAAATAATATTGTCTAAAGACTATTGGCTTAATTACCCATGTCTTTGGGAAACTGAACTTATGATAATATGTTTACTGTTATCTCTATATTTTGCAGTATCTCTGTGTCAGGCTTATGCAAAGAAATTTAAACTGGCCTCAGATGGCTCTGTTATGTTGCACTCTTTATATGTGTATAGTAACAGACTGCAATGGTGACCAGTACCTCAGAACCTGTAGCCTCAGATATCATTATGCAACTGCCACACACAACTGCAGACCTGTTTACGAGATGCGAGGGGTACTAGGGTTTCCAGATAAACCGTTTGCAACTGACTCCACCACTTTGGCTTGAATGCCAGACAACCGTTGCAGGTGACTCCAATGAAAACAAGACACTGCCATGAATG
>JBBMFX010000021.1:267618-280816 GCA_037832545.1 Rhabdalestes septentrionalis
TTTGGGGAAGAATGTCGGTTTTGGTTGGGGGCAGGAAACCTCCCCCCCCCCCCCCCCCCTCTAACTCTGGGTCAAAACAAATATTCAGAAGAGGTGCATTGCAATGTTGTCAGACATGACGATGTTATTTTTTATGCTGTGGCAACTATGAATGTCTTAGGGGGCGTTCACATATCATGTCTTTTGCGCGCTCAAGACAAATGTAGACATGTGGCAGCCGCGCTCATTACGGAAGTGACGCGGTCGCGACGTGCATGCAGTGCGACGCGACCGTTTTTTTCAGGCGCGTCCGCGCCTCCTCGAGTTGAAAACACCTCGACTTTTCAGAACGCTGCAAGCGCACCGCAGGACATGTGACAAGATTCAACCTCTGTTTACTGATGTTTGGGCCAATTTTTCCTAAAATATAATCCAACTGGTCCTTGTTAAGTCTGAAATAGGCTTTGAACCTCTCATTGTCCAGGCGGAACACCTGGATCAGCTGGTGAAATTCCGATGTTTTTTTCCGTTTTTAAAGAACGGGGTGCACCCAAACACTATGGCGTTTTGTTTTTTTTTAAATAATGTAGAAGAGTCACAGCAAGTGTTTTTGGTTGGTGGAAATCCATTACTGAAATTAATGGAGAGTGGGGCTGATGGTTGCTAAGCAATGACAGACACTTCTGGAGCGCTTTTGGAAAGAAGGAGAAAGTGACGCAGCTCGCGTTTTCCACGCATTTTTAGGCGCGATATGTGAACGCCCCCTTACTTTCCTGGATTGGCCTGCAATGGAGGGTAAATGTTCTCCCTATTTTCATATGAAAAACCATTGGATTCTTCTGGAAAGAGCACTGAATGAAGGGCAGCAGGTGCACAGGGGAGCCATGGAGATCAGGTCTGCGGAATGCACAGATGCAGATGAGCAGCTGGAGGGTTTTTTCAGATTTATGTCACCTAAAAGTGTGGGCCGGTATGTCAAGACTGGAGGAAGGATGAAATATTTAATGTCCTCTGATGCCAAAGGACTATGAAATACCAGTCGTTGAGCTGGAAGAGGCATCATGGGATGTGTGCCCAAGCAGAAGCCTGAATATATCTCTTTCCTTCAGCCTCGCTGATCATGATGTAATATTCACACACTGTTTTGGATCTAGGATAACAGGGCTCGCTGACACGTCTTAAGTCCTTTACACAGCTATTTGGCAGTGCAGGCTCCTTATTCATGTTTAATTGTGCATGTTTAATATCCTAAAGTGTGACCTCAGCGGTCAGTTATATCAAGACTGAGGCATGCACTGATTTGGCAAGGCCTAGTTTAATGCCTCAGAATGTTTGGCATTGACAACTTCAGGATGACACTCCACATTAAGAGAGACACCTACATGTTTACAAATCAAGATGATAAAATGGGCACTATTCATTTATTAAATAATCTTTCAATGAACAGCTCCTCAGAAGAGATTTTTTACATTGTTGTGATGCAAAATCTCTGTATTCTCAGCAAACAGTTTTTTCTATGGTATATTCTCTTGGAGGCAAGGCTTTCCAAGATAAAGAATTAGCCTAATATCATGTTGACGAATGGTTCCAAATACTTTCCCAGATTTTGTCAGCTCTGTTCATTTCAGTAAAACAACTTTTAGCTCATGCTGCCAACATTCATGCAAACACCACTCCTTGATACGCTAACAAATCATTATGGAAATGAACGGAAATGTCACAAGGAACTAGGTGGCTGTGGAAGAATCACACTAGCAGCTTGTCGCAAGGGCTTTGTATAAGCCATGGGTCAAGTGTGAACTCAAGTCAGCAACTCAAACACCACACACACACACACACATATACACAAACTCAAGCATCAGAGAGCAAACCTCACACTACTATTAATTGAACTCATGGGGAGGTGACAATAAAGATCAATTCAAAGACTGGTGTGTGGGGGCCTCTAAATGAAAGTGGTGTTTAGGTTTCTGTAGCAATCCCAAAGGCACTGTCTTCAAAAGGGTTTAGAATTGCTGAGGTTTCGTAGACCTGGGTGGCATAGAGAAATTAGCATGGTGGTGAAATACCTCCTCTCAATTTGCAGGTAAGGTTTCCTTCAGCTGATGTTTTCAGGCAAATGGAATGCATGTTGTCAAATCAGCCCTTGCTTTGTTACTGGAACTGCTTTTCATGCAAAATTGACAAATGCCAGCAGCTTGTTTGGCTAATCATCCTACATGTGTCACTGCCATAACACTTCTTCTAATATGCATGAAATGTTCCCACCTCCTCTTTCTTGAGTACATGTGAAGTGCTTTTTTAAGTGCCTCATCGCACTTGGAGGAGAATGCTAATTGCTTGAGTCTGCCATGCAAGCGTAAACATGTCTAATATACTGATGATGAGGGAAGGGGCAACCCTGCCATGCTTCCCTTCACATAAGATATATGCTGACTTAATTCGGAAAGCAACTTGTTGAACAAAACAGGAAGTTACTGTACACAAATGTACATGAATATTGAATGACTGTTTAAATTAACAATAAATATTAATTTACTGTTAATATCTCTAATGCTATGTAAAAAATAGCCATTCCTTTTTTTCTCACTTTTGACATCATTTAAACAGCTAACAGAAAAGTTATGGAAAAGTATACTTATGGACAACTATATTGTTGTAAAGAAGTGTTAAAGTTTTCATTTATACTGGTGACATATTTCATTTTACACTGACTGCCTGTTTTATCATATTCTTATAATACCTTTCTTATTTACGGTTACAGTGAAGTTCTTTTGTTTCTCTGCATCTTTGATCTTTAAAATACTGAATTGGAAATGATTATAAAACAGAGTTTGTCAAAAGTGTAGGGTTGTAGGTAGGAGAAGGAGCGGGTGGGAACAACTGGGATAGAGCATTTAAAATGTAGATCGTCTTTCCTGTGTAATTCTGTGCTTTTCAAAGAGCAGTTGGATGAGCTTGTGCCTGAACTTTGTATAGCTGTTCAATAGAATGATGACCAGCACATGAAGCTTTCCAACTGCAAGGTACCAATATCTGCTTAACACTCCTTAGGAGAGTAAGCAATGGAGAAAGAAAGAAAGAAAACATAGAAACAAACTAACTAAAGAACAAAAGAAAGGCAGTTTTAGGATGTGATTCCATTTGCCAGGTATTTGTAGGCAGTCGGCTCATGCCGTGACACTTCTTATCATTTACTTAAAGAATTTTGTCCAAGCTGAGTCCATCTTCCTCTAACCCATTCACTCTCTCGGTTTTTCAGTCTCCTACACCACAATTCCTTTATCCTGGTTGTGTGAAATGAGACATATATACACCCAAACACACACACGTGCATGCACACACCATAAAACTTCGAACTCAACATATGCCTCAATGTTCCAGCTTACATTAGGGTTTAAAATGCAGCATCGTGCCACAATTCAGATACTTCAATTATTTATTCTGATATACAATAAAATCAATATTGGCCAACGCCACAGTGCAAAGCTTGATGTTTTGTTTTTTATTTTCTCTATAACTGCTGCTGAAATATTTTTTCTTACAAAATATTTGTATTCTGTTTACATTCTGAAAAAAAAAATCCCTGTTTTACTCATCGTCCATTCGCACTCTCTAAATATATTTAGCCTCCCACACAATACTTCCTAGCTAGAAGGGTGAAGGCTTCTGGGCACATGTAAAATCCCAGCACGTTTTTGAACTTACACTGTCATTGGATAGTTCAACATGCTTGGAGTAGGACTGTCTGCTAAGAATCTCTGCTAAGTTGGCTAAGAGTTACCTGTGTGAGCAATTATAATAATTATAATAAAACAAATTTAAAGCTTGTTCAAGGAATATAACAAACATAAAAACAATCAATACATCAATCAGTAATCGCAATACCAATACATAGACAAACAACAGAGTAAAGATTTATTTAAGAAAAATATGTGCAATTTTGTATGCGCAAGTCATGTTGTCATCATTGCACACTACTGAAAGGTAGTGTTGCATTTGATATTGATATTATTGTGTTCAATGTCTGATTTTTCATCTGTATCATGCAAGTATCAAGATAAGAGCTCAGTGGCTATTATAGCCAATGAGAGAAAGTCCTGGATGGCCAGGGCAACACTGAGTGTGAAAGATTCCCAATTACAGCCAATGTAACACCTTGTAGAGTGTATTTCAAGTGTACTTTTTGAATAGAATCGAAAAGTACAGAACTAGATGGAGGGGAATTTCCCTGACATTTCTTGGTGCCCTCTATCATTCCCTGATGAATTATGGTAGAATAAAACTGTTGTTAAATGATACGTTTACACTCCTATTTAACACCAATTTATAACCTAGTGTACCTAAAGCACCATTTCAGTAATTCACGTGAGATTTTGCTGCTTAGATTTCATGTCCAATTGCTTGCTACAGGCTTTCAATCAAGATGAATCATATGTCAAGGACTCAGCACAAGATAGAAAGTTATTGATCAATGGTTCCAGGATAGAGCACAATGAAAAATGAAAGACTGCTATGATTTCATGGTATAGGGACAGCAAATGATTCTGCATGCTCTGGTGACTGATTGCAAGGTTGTTACTAACATTTAAAATAATCTCCTCTCACCTCAGTTCAGCCTACATTGTGTTGCATGTCAGCTCACTCACAAGGTAAATGGTTAGCTATTACATGATCTTTTACAGATTTAAAAGCTCACTTATTTGCATTTGCTTATACTATACAATTTTGCAAACTAGAAAGAAAAATGTTCAATATATTCCTCAAACATACAAAAGGCAAATCACACATGCATTTAAAAAGTGTGTAGATGCCTGTTCATCCAGTGTTTCTTCCCAAATCAAAGGTATTAATAGGGGAGCTGCCCCCACATTCCACTTTCTGCAACAACAACTTCTACTCTTCTCAGTGGCTAAAAACTGGTGTGAGAATTTGACAGCATTCAGTAACAAGTGTATCAGTGAGTTTAAGTACTGATGTTGTCTTAATAGTTCTGCAATTCAAACTCCATTCCAACTCATTGAGGGTGCTTCATCCCTCCAGAGAATCCAGTTCCACTGCTACAATGATCAATGCTGGAGAATTTCCCCTTTCTCCCTGATGCTAAGCATGGACATGGTGATCTTAGGCACAGATATGCCTATGCTCTAATAGTCTGCCATTCAATTGGCAATGATTTTACATAGAAATTATACAAGCTATGTGTGCAGCCATCCATCCATCCATCCATCCATCCTTTTTTTAGTTTAGTAAAATTTTTCACACACTATTTAAAAACACAAGCGTTATATCAGAAATCTATGAAAAGGATTATTTCTTTCATCTCCTGTAATATTGCCAAAATCTCAACAAATTTCTTGAGGTGAGTGCACCTGGAATTTAATAATTTTGGATGTGAACAAACAATAGTCAGAGGTAAGAGGATGCTATAAAAGCAGGTTCTTCAAACTGGGCTTTCGGCCAGGCCTATCTGTCCACTAAGTGAGCATCAGTGAGCACTTACTAATCGGGTGAAAAGGTCAGAGTCTAGGGCCTCACCCAAACTTCTGCCTAGGCCCATGTCTTTCCTCAGGGATGTGCATGGCTGCTCTGTAGGGACTGATCTATAGCCTTGAATACTCCACACTGCTTCATCAAAGCGCAGTGACAGAGCACAACCTCCTTGTCTAGGCTTGGAAATTGAATTTGCTCTAGCTTGGAACAAGCCTGCAGTGCAACCACTCGAATCTTGTACAGTGTTTGGTGAGAGTTGTTCCCTTGGCATAGCTTCTCATCATTGAAGCTTTTGAGCAGAACTTGTGTTGTGTCAGTGTCTAGGCTCAATGAGACAAGACCAAAGCAGAAGAAATAGTTTCTGGGTCAGTTCTGCCACTAGGGTTTTCGCTTTAGGCCAGCAACGAGATAACACACATTTTTTGAAGGTGCTCAGCTTAAATGCTATTGTTTTTGCCCACTGCCTATCTGCCATCTGTTTGGTGAAATAGTGAAATAAATGTTTGGTTTTAAGCATTTTAAAGTGTATTCCACTTCAGATGCCCCCAAATGTAGTTTGTAACATATTCCATTAAATTTCTCAATGTGAATAATATATTCTAAATACTTTGAACTAACTAATATATTATTATGCTTTTTACAACTACGTGGATTTAGCAATCACATCTGCAAATTCACATCTGCAATTTTTTTATCTGCATAAAGAAAATGAAAATGTTATTTCTTTCCTTTTCTTTATTTAGAAAAGTGGAAGAGAGGTAGACCAACATAAATGATGCCACTGTAAATATATACTTTATCAAATTCCATCACCGTAGATACAATAAAAAGTAGTCTTGCACAAGAAAAAATAATCAGCATTTTCATGACCCTTTCCTGATTAGGACAATATATAAAACATTTCTCAAAAATTAAAATGATGGGTATTTTTGGCATTTACTGGCATATACTGTTTGGCATTTATGGACACGCTGAAGACAACCAGTTCTCCTCTTACAGTAAGTACTAAATTATGCATTTATGCATGACAGAAATTGACACTTTATTACATGTTTGATGGGGTTCAGGCCCTGAACCCTATTAGATGTATAGAACTATAATAGAAAAGATGTATGGTACATTAAAAAAATTTGGACTGTAAGAATTGTTGTTGTCTGCCCAATGTCTAGGGAATCCAATACCAAAATCCGTATAGGCTTTATAAATACTGTTATGTCAAACACCAAGAATCTGTATGATATATTAGAGATACGTTACACAGAAGTAATTCAGCTATTGTTACCAAAAATCTGCAGACACCAAGTAAGAAAGCCAGAAGTCTAGAAAGACACAGGAATCAAATTGTAAAAACCTCTTTTCTTTTTAGAACAACACTATCTGCTAAGGTTCTAGTGACTGCTCAATTTTGATCATGGCTCCTAGTAGATGATAAAGGTGTGATTTACCTTTTGTCTTGGTAATTTCATTAGCACCCACAGCTCTCTCCTGAAGGAGAAGCAGAGGAATGTATTGTCATAGATGGAGTGCTGCAGATGGAGGCACTGTATTACAGCAAGCTTTTGGATGGTGTTGAGCTTGCCACTGTGGCAGTGCTTGTTTGTTGGCAGGTTGAAAATGGCATTGCATTCTATTAACCTAAGTGCACTGTTGCTTAGTGTGTCAGATTGGCAAATGATTTCTTCCTCTCTCGGGGTCCCAACCTACCCTTTCACTGAACTGCGCCTCCACATTGCCTTGACACAGGACATCCAAGTGTGCCACTTTTTGTTGTCATCATTCCTTTAGTGCACACATCAAAAAACAAAACAAAGAAAAAACAAAAATAAAACAAATCAGAGATTGGGACCTCCATGTCATATTTAATTGATATCTGTTCCTTTTCTGAGACAATACTAGCTCAGATCAAAATCAGAGTGGTTTTGGAAGGTTGGAATTCTTCCAAGGCTATTTTCGATATGTTCATTACACTTTAACATTTAATTATAAATTGACAAAAGAAATTATACAAAATTGTCCTGGGAAAGCTATTGATTCCATGCTGATAATAAAATCCTGTACTTCCCCTATTTCAGAAAAACAAGATTTCATTATGAAAGTAACAATATGCAGAGATAAATGAAATAGTAGACTACCATTTTAGTAGACTAGTCATTTAAAACTATAGAGGACTGTTTATCAATTCATTACCAAAATAATAATGATTTAAAAAAAATATTACATTTGAAAAGTAGTTTGTAGCTTCTTAATAGAGTTTAGCAGCATCTGATGCAGCTATGTTATGCAATACAGATAAAGGTTTGGTGTGTCTCAGTGTGACAGGCATTCAGAATACAGACAATCTGGTGTAAAGTGAATGCTAAAGTCATCCCTGCTCACAAATTCTCACCTTTCATGGAGAAGTACAAGTAAAAAACTATCTGGGCACCAGGTGTACTCATCACTGAGCCTGGAATATGTGCGCGTTCAAGGATTCACTACCAAAATAATAATCCTTGGCAAGACAAACTATTGCTTAAGGCAACAGCACAAAACAGGATAAAATAGCAAACCGTGTTAAGCTGAGTGTGATTTGGTTCAATGTAATTTATGTTTTACAGAGATCTGTGAGAAAGGGTGAGATGAAGAAAAGAGATGGTTGGCAAAAGTTACTTACTGTTGCAAACTGAATGCCTACAATGGGCTTCATATTGCCCAAACTGACCTGATTTGAATCCAAACCAAGCCAGCCCACTAGCGTGATCAATTCACTGCTGGCTTAATTTGCAGATATTTATGATGTAGGCACCCGGTGACTATCAAACTCACCACTCAGCAGGAGTCTGGAGGTCAGATGTAGAGAACAAAAGCAAATTGAGCAGATTTCTCCCCTTGAAAATATAATAAATTGTGAAAGAACTGAATGGCAATGATAAGAAAGGGGAACTGCTGATGCCAGTAAGTGGCTTTTTGGGATCACTGCTACTGTGGCTGTCTGAGAGGGACAGGATCGCAAGTGTCAAAGATGTTTGTCATAATGGTAGACCAGCTGCAGTGGAAATAAACATGTCTTCCCCCTGGGAAAAGACTGGCAGGACACACCATCTGCTTAGTTATGACAATCAGCAGTTTGCATGAGGCTCTACTGAAATAGCAGGGGATATATGCACAGCAAGTGTAGTCAATAATGCAAATTTTTTCTGCAGAGAATTTCCCATGTCTCAACATTTCAGGTGTTTTCTGCAATTTGTTTGCTAGCTCATATGGATTAACTTCTAGTCTTAATATAGAGATCGTCTTTCTTCTCATGTTTCATTGCTTCAGAGTGATTGATTTGATCTATCTAGCCTGCAGCCTCGAATGTGTTCCTTTGTAGCCGCTGACGTGAGGTGGAACGGCAAAAACAGTTGATCTGTGGCATCACACAAACAACTGCTTCTAGCACCCTTATTTTAAAGAGTGTCTGTCAAAGCATTAACACTGATTTGCTAAATCAGCTCGCTAGAACATTATTTCATAGAGATATAATTATAGTATTAGCCAACTCAAAACTGCTGTGGAACTAACCATCAATTTTTTGCACATTTTAATATAAAACATCTGTATGCCTACTAAATATATGAAAGTTGTGTAATCATGTTTTGTACTTTCTGTATATTAGAAACTTCATCAAATATCTTAGAACTTTGATAAACTGTATAAAATATATAAAGTATCCACCATACTTTGCTGATATGGAACAGACTGCATGGGTGGCTGTAGGTAAAAAGGATTTCATGGCTACCCAGAAGCGCTAAAAAGTGCTTGCTTAAAAGGCTTTTTAATGCCTTTTTTAACATCCGCTTCTGTGGTGTGACCTCAACAAACTCCAGTTCTGTTCTATCAGCGCCCCTCTGCCCTCATATTAAGCCTGCTCTGACAAACAGGCATATATTTCTTCTTTCCTCCAGAACAAATATGCAGAAAAAGGACTGACCGTCACACTCTATTAACACCTGCTCCAAATCATATCACAGGCATTAAGAATAGGATCCTTCAGAATGGAAATGAGGTTTTACAAGTTTGTACTTTTTGTGGCCCCTTGATGCACAGCACAAGCACCATAAACTGAAAGGATTCTGCAAGAGTTTGATATAAATTATTTCAGATATTTTAAAGGAATGAAGAATAATGCAAGGAAGAACTAAACTAAAGAACTAAACTCAAATAGAACTAAATCAGGCCAAAATACACTTAAAGTGTGAGACAGGTTCTTAGAAACCCAAGTGATTCGAACTCAACAAATATTTGAGAGGAGATTTGGTACTCATCAAAACTGACTAGAAGAGTCCAAATCTAGTTCACTTTCCTGTGCATATCTACTTCAAAGAACTTCCTTTCACTTCCACCACATGCATACTAGACACTGTGTCTTTACTCTTCTAAAGCCAGATAGAAGTTTTTTTAATTTCCCAAATGTTCTGTTTGTAAGGAATTGTCCTTAAAAGGTGAGGAATAAGTTGAAAACATCAGGGCCCTGAGCTGTGTCTCTGCTGCACTGAAGCACATCTGAAACTGGGAAACTGCAGTGGAACTGGTTTCGGTCTTGGCAGCCCAGTCTGCATTTGATTAAAGTGGGATGAAGGTACATTTTTCCAAGTGCCCTACTAAGTGCCTGACGGTATTAAAAGGTGTCTGAAAAGTTGAAAAAACATGATTCTTATTGAACTCCCGGCCCCGTGTGAGCAGGAGCATGCTCAGTGAAGCAAGAAAAGAACTGCTTCCTCCACACTGGTGCTGGCCTGCGATGCAAATTGCATGGGAACCAGGTGCTCACTCAGCTGTTGTTTTAAATGCTTTGGAGAAGTCTATTTGAATATCTTAATGTAAGAGGTATGCTGCGGATCGCAATGTGTGTAGCAGGATTTCTCCAGAATGGATTACAATGCTGGATGCATTCAGAGGTGTACATGATTTATCAGAGCTTAAACTGCGAATTTTAAGAAAGAAGCATAGTACTGGATAAGTTGGATAAATGATACATGTTTCTTTTTAAGATCTGTGCATTTAACTATTACATAAGTAATTGTTGGGATTGCTGGCATGAATGTGTGTGTTCCATGGCATAAAATGTCCCTTTTTAACTTTTCAGCTTTTTTATTTATATGCATTCATTTTAGGTGATCATATTATGATTGTTCTTAGTACATTTTTGCAGAACATGGCCCCTGTGTGTGTGATATGTGAAAAAATGCAATTTGGGAGGTGGCAGATCCTGATATAATCCTGGATTCAGATGCTCACACCATTGCTGTTATAAATACTTTAAAATTGTCCATTTGAATATCCAAGGTCCTGGACGCTCTCAAAGGTGTTGGGACTCTGTAATTAGCTTGATATGTTAAAAAGAATGCATGATATAATATAACAAGGACAGACTTGTTTGTCGCACAGCAGTTACAGCAAAAATGGTATGGTCACAGTATTAATATCATTAGCCCAAGCACATGTATTATCCAGACCATCCCCTGTCTATTAAATGGTTAAAAGGTTGTTGTAGCACATTTAGATGTTAGTGCTTTGCAGTTTGTTCTGGTTATTCTCAGGATCTGTCACTACAAGGAGTGATGCGCTTTCATGCTCTCCCTTTTGCAAATTCTGGAAAGCTGACGCAACCCTGGTGTTCTTTTGTTCTGTCATGGGCTTCAATTAGCAGACAGGGCCTTGGGCATGCTCCGGCTCTCTGTGGACAAACATAAATGTGGAGGGCAAAGCACAGCGCCTTTGTTCCTTGAAGAATACCCTTCCATTGATCAAGCCTTTGTTTGTGCCCATGAAAAAAAGATTATGCATTATGAAAGGCAGAAAACGAGAGTGGAGAAGCAGACAGGGTAGGTCAGAGTGCCTTTGAAATCCATGATCAAAGCCCAAGCAGGAATCCCGGCGGATGCAACGGTTAACCCCTACATGTTCAAAATGAGCTAGAGGGCATGCCCTGCATGCTGCAGGTGGTGAGCCACCAGGCTTATGTTCTGTGGTAGCACAAAAATGAGTAAATAAAAACTGACATGGTTTATTTACTCTAATAAATATTTACACATTCAAGGGGACATGAGTGGGGATAGCTCATTCCAAATCATACCTGAAAGCAGTGAATGAGGAGTTCAAGAATATGCTAAGTTAATTTGCATTAATTTAGCAACAGCCACCTCCAAACTCCAGGGCTAAGCTAAAGAACAAACCCTCTCCATGTCCTGTAAGATTTGTAGAGTAAGACATTAATGAGTAGCTATGAAGGACCAGGTGGGCAGATGGTGCAATTGATCTATTTTCAAAGGGTCCTCAATGGTGCATGTGGAGTGATGACTACGTCAGAACTGCTTTCCACATACCTGTCTTTTCTCTTGCATGAATGACAACAGTATAAAGCAATACTACATCACGGAATACCATGATAAAAGGTGCTGTGGAATTTCTGGTGAGGAGATGGGATATGTGTGAACATACTCAGGTGGTGCATTTTTAAAAGATATGAACCTGTTTTTTTACATTGTTTTGATGCTATATACCTATTTATCTGTATTTAAAAAATCAGATTTCACAGAAGCAAATGGATTTGGAATCACTTAAACTGACATATAAGCAAGTATGATGTTATCGGCACGCACTGTGCTAACTGTTGGGGTTTTATTTATTTTTACATCTTTCCCAAGTTTCTCTGTAATTCTGGTTGTACCCAGTTCCACCCATTAATTAGGACCCTCAGTACCCCCAACACTGGGAATCATGTGAAGTGGCATAATTTTAAAACTACTGCTAGTGTAATATACCATAACTGTATTATTAAATTAACAAAAACTATTAAGAAACTACAAATTAATAATAATACTTTGTTCCAAATCTATTATTGACAGTAGCAGCTTCAGGACATCAACATTAAAAATTAATTCCCTTTTTTATACTAGTGTAGTAACATTTTGTTTTACTGTCTTTGGCAAGCTGTCTATATTCCTGTACTCATTATATACTATGCTCTATGCACAGTAAAGTAGCTGGTTCTTGAATTCTGATATCCAACTCTAACACTATTGTCAATTAAAATATACAGCATTTCCTCCAATCTTGAAAGGGAGGATAAACCTAATCTAGAAGCTTTTAAAAGGAACAGTGGCATGAGCATTGTGAATTTGGTGTATGCAAGATTATGAAGCTGCCACTCTTTTCAAGTGCAAGGTTTTTAATTTCCTTATCATTAGTCTGAGGATATGTTGTTAAATCCTTCATGGCATACTTGTCTTGTGACAAAGGCACCTGTCAGGGGGTGGAAAAAATCTGTTCTGTAAGCTGATGCATTACTAATGGCCAAATGTAAGAATCTGAACAATTTTGACAAGCGAAAGTCAAAGCATCTTCAGAAGAGGCAGGTCTTGTGGGAGTTACCAGTATGCAGTGGTTAGTTTACATAGTATCGAAGGAGATGCGGGTGGGGAGGGGTGGTTGCTTCTTCACCGGCCGAAGACTGCAGAATGATTACATGCCCCACCTACCATAGAGGAGTACGCACAGGAGGGAAAACCTCTGTATGTTAAGCAGTGCATAAGCCATCATTTTCTGAGTGAGAAATCAGAGGCAAAACGTGAGAGGGTGAGATTACAGTCACATGCATGCAGTGGCGGAGCTAGACTTTTTTACTTGGGGGGGCCAGGGGGGGGGGCAAAGCTATTTCAGGGGGGCCGGTATATATCATCTCCTCCAAGCCCATCCCCACCCA
>JBBMFX010000021.1:280916-291749 GCA_037832545.1 Rhabdalestes septentrionalis
CAGCAAGCTCTTCTGAACAAGACGTGCAGTCAGAGTGCGGTGCCGCGACAGGGGGGGCACCTGGGGGGGCCAATAAGATTTCCGGCCCCCGCCCTGGCTCCCCCGCCATGTATCTCATGCTCAGTGCACGAGAGTTGGCAACCCTGCAAATTTTGGGCCAAATCCTAGATGATAGTAACCCATTTTTGCATAATCAGTGCTTGTAGTTTGTCATAATTTGTGTGTTATTGTTTCTCCATATAAAATAGCTGGTCTCACTTCTGTCTTGTACACCTTTTTTTCTCTGTTGCTGGTACCTGCACGTCACAAATCACTCCTGACACTCTTCTTGACAAATTCCACCCTTCCTGCACATCTTCTTCACCTCTCTTTCACATTAACCAATACTCTGGAGTGTTTTGCCAGTTATACACTGTCGCCAGCTATACTCCCTGCATCCTCACCATTCCAATATCCTCCCTCTCATTAACGCACATGTATTTTGTTTCATATCTCTATTTTTCCAGGGTCCCCTCTCCCTTCTCTCTACTCTCTCTACAAATCACAATGTCAATTGTCCCATGGTGACTCCTGTCTGATGTTATCTGTCAACCTGTCCATCACCATTGCTAACAAGGAAGAGCTTAGAACTTATTCTTGGTGTAAATCCTTGACTGCATCAGTAACTGTTACCGCAGATATATCTTGTACTACACTCACATAATTTTCTGCCACTTTTGACTTCCTAATACAATACCACGACTCTTCCCTAGGCACCCTGTCATATTACCTCTGTAGGTACTACAGCTGTGCATATCTCTCTGGGACCCGTACACTTCTCCGCTCACTCTCCAAGATTCCGTTTAGCAAAATCTCCACTGCCATTTCTCCTAAACACATCCAAGCATCCATAGGGATGTCACCTGGACCAACAGCCTTTCCATTCGTCAACTTTTTCAATGCTGTCCAATTTCCTCTTTTTACTGCTGATCCTCCTTCCATCTGCTTAAGACACTCTCCCTGCATGTGAATAAATTTCCATCATTGTTCACCCTAAACATATGCTCATCTTTCCTAGTTCAATCCCGTTTGCCTAGCGGATACATCTCCTTTTGTCATTATACACCTTGGCTTTAGACTTTGCCACTTATTTCTTTACATTAGGGTTCATCTCCTTACTTGATCTTATTACTTGTGTACTTTCTTGATCTTTCTAACTATTCCACTTCTTTTTCACCAATGGCTTCCTTGGGATACTGTATTTTACTTCCATATTCCACCACCATGTTTCTTTTCCTCATTCCTCTGTCCAGACGTCCCTCCCAGCACCTTTCTATCTGTCTTCCTTACTACTTCTACAGAAGCTGCTCAGCTATCTGCCCAATCAAAGCCTGTCTAAGCTCCTCCCCGACCACCATTCTATACTGTCTAGTTGTGCTCTCTCCAGTCCCAACTTGTAGTCTCCAATCTCCCTCAGACTCATCCTCATACACAGGACATAATCCACCTGTGTCCATCTTTCCTCCTGTCTTATCCATCACCCCATGCTCCTCCCTCTTCTTAAAATTTGTGTTCACCATGGCAGTTTCCATCCTCTCTCCAATACCCACCACCATCTTACCTTCTGCATTCCTCTCCTTGACACTATACCTACCCATAATCTCCTCATCAACACTTTCCCCCTCACCAACATGTCCATTAAATTCTGTTCCAATCACAGCTCTTTCTTCCTTGGGTACACTCTCCACAACTTCATTCAACACCCACCAGATTCCTTCTTTCTCACCCATCTCTTATCATAAACCCAACTAAATGCACTCAGCATCACACCTTCAATTTCTAGCTTCATCACACTGTCTGACTTTCTTTTCACTTTCAGAACACTTGTAACATAAAACACATTCCCCATTTCTTCTCCTATCCACACCATGAAAGAACAATATGAAACCTCCTCCAATACAATCGGCTGTACTTCCATTCCCTCTGACCTCCTGCATACACAAAATATATTCACTTTCATTTTCTCCATTATATACTAGCACCATGTAAGCTAACAGTACAAGTCGCATTAACCTGGGTGGTCCTATACTGATCTGTTATGGGAATTGTATGCTTTTCTGCATATTTGACTTGGCAAAGATGTATTTTTTGGTCATATTTCAAGAAAAAAGTTTTTAGAATTAAAATAAAAAAATGTGTTGACTGATAATAATGTCATTAGATTGTACGGACACTTGGGGCACTAGCCTACAGAAGTGTTTCCATGTAGACAATAAAGCTATTCTGTAAGTTAGTATAAAAGTGTCTGCTGAGTGCAGCGAATGAATAGAAATGTAAAGGATGTGGGTACATGGGGATTTGGGGGTGTTGGCCGAGAGGTACCAAGGTTCAGCCATGTTTCCAGGGAGAAGTGCACACATCTCGGGTTGACAGCCGTGATTTAAGGGTTAATATGGTTTATGTGCATCTCGACCACAAATGTTCTGACAGCACAAAATCCTGAATTCTAAAATTCTGCCCAGATGCAGATCTCAAATAGAGGACTTGTCTGGGAAAAAGAGGACATCTGGTCACCCTAAATAACATCCACCATAAATTCATCTGCCAAATAAATATAGATCAGTAGCTTTTACAAGCAACAAACTATTAACGATATGCAGGTCCTTAAATAAGTGTGTACAGTATATGGACTGAACAGGCTGATAGTGTCCCTAAACTAATGGTTCTAGTCAGTTTGTTTGAGGTTGTGTGCTCTGTTCTAAGTGTCTACCTTGCTGTAGACTTCACCACCTTCAGTTAGCTAGCTTGTTGCTGTTTAGGTTAGCCTATTGCTTCAACGTCTTTTAACTAATCTGATTTGAAGTGATAGCTAGCCAAGTAATATATATAGAACCACATATTCCACTACAGACAGTGTCAAACAGCATTCGTAGTGATGTACTGAAGCTACCATTGCACTTGTATTCTTTCTAATTAAGCTAAGACCAACTTTGCTTGTTGTGTTTCTGCCTGTTTCTGTTAATATGTGCATTTTCCAATAGCTTTACATACACCCCACTGTCCTAGAAATTGTGTTCCTCATCAGAGGGACAGTAAATTCAATAACCTTTTGCATGCTTTTCTGAATAGCCTTTCTCAAACTGGTAGACAATGAAAAAATCAATATTCCACTACTCTCCCACAAATTGTGTTTTATTCCTCTCTCCTGTTTACACCTCAGTATTTTTTAAAATTCCATTGTGTCACTAACTCATTCCAACAAGCTCTATATCATCGATGTATATCACTGACTTGGGGCACATGGAACCTTCATTTAAGGGCTAGCTGTTCTCTTCAGTTCAATCCCAGATGACAACTTTCCATTCTTATTGGTGATTTCAACCTCCCAAATAACAAGCTGCATACCTGTGGCATCCATTCTTGACTGAGATATACACTGCCAAGTCTTTCTACTTCAAAGCCAAGCCAAGAGTATCTCAATTCAACCCTTGCAAACTTTTTGCCACATTTTTTGCCTTATTCGTCAACCTCATGCACCTTCCATCTACTTGGAGGACTTTACCACATTCATTGACAAGATCAGATGCTCTTTGCCTGCGGTCATCAACTCTCTCTCCTACTCTCAAACTACCATCCACTCATCATTAACCTGCTTTGCCTCACTAACCATGGAAGATGTTCTTTAATTCTACCACATCACCACATGATCCAATCACCTACAACCAGGCCATGTACTTTAAACCTGCTGTTGTAACAACAATCCTAAAATAGACCATGCTTCACACAACTGATGTGAATAACTAACGAACAGTATTTCTTCTCTTCAAAGTTACAGAGCATTGAATATTTAACTAGCTCAACCTCTTTAAATCAGAAAATACGCTCAATGACTCAGACCCGTCTGGATTCAAAGCACATTCTTCTGTAACTTTTAGCTTTTATAGCCGAGATTTGTCCAGGCAAAACACCTAAGCTGTCTTCAGTTCTAAAGCTTCTAGATCTTTCTGCAGTGTTGATACTGTCAACCATCAGAACCTTCTAGTTTCAATCACCAAACCTGGAATCACTGGTTCTGCTTGGCTAAGGTTTCTGTCCTACCTTGAGGGTCAAAGGTAGAATCATGGAAATGAGCTCTGTCTATCCCATGAACACTTACCAATGGTGTTCCCCAAGGCTCAGTGCTTGGCCCCCCTTTTTTTTCTACTTATACATGTGCCCTCTTGGTGATATTGGTGTCTTCACATTGGGTTCTTTTACCACTTTTATGCTGACAAAACCCATCTCATCCTCTTCTTTCCTCCAGGTGACTCTCAGATCTCAGCCTGAATATCTGCATGTCCTCTGTGCTGATGGCACATCAAATGAAGTTAAATCCTAGCAAACAAGAGCTTCTATAAATCTCAGGGGATGAATTCCCATGTCCTGACCTGATCTTCACTTTTGCAAATGCTATCATCATTCCCACATCAAAAACATCTAGGATTTCCCTTAGATAAATCATAATTCTAATCAGGACAATTCAGTCATTCTTTACCACTGACAATACTCATCCAGCCATCTCAATACTGGACTGCAACAAGCTCCTGGTTGGTTTTCTCCTAAAGACCACAAGACATCTGCAGATAGTCCAAAATGCAGTGTTACATTTTTACACACCTCTCCAATACTGCCAGTCCTTCACTGGCTGAACGTGGCTGCTTGCATTGGAAACTAATATGGTCTACAAACCAAGAATGGTCCAGCTCCAACATACCTATCAGCACTGATCATACCACACAGGACAAAGGTTAAAGGCACATCAAGAATTTTCTCAGCTTTGGGTCTGAGGTAGTGTAATGAACTTCCACTGACTGTCAGAATTGCTGAGATCTTCACTGTCTTCAGTCGGCATCTGATGACACATCTGTTCATTAAGCACTTTTAACAACTACATATTCACATCATAAATTAACTTAACAAACAAAAACTTCACAAAGGTTTTCTGTGTGTGTGATCTGATAGGTCCCTGGTGAAATACTTACTTAATTTGTGGTAGAATCTTTGTCTTCCAGCATTTCATAACTTTAAAATTTGTCAAACTTGGGACATTACTTATTGTGACTACAAAGAAAAAATATATTGACTACAAAGAAAAGATGTACATCATTCTGGATAAGAGCATCTGCCAATGCATGAATGTAAATGTAAATGTCTTCAAATGCAAGTCTATAAATAAGCTTTCACTTTGCTTCATAGATGTCAACCTATAATACTCAGTGTATGTTAGTTTAAGAATCTCATTGTTGTTGACATGAACTTGCCACAATTTGACCTCTACAAATGCTCTGACAGATGCAGTATGTCCACATTGACTAGACTCACCATGCACATATCAATCACTTTTCAGAGTCTGTTCAGCTCAACAGTCCTATAGGAGGCCTGGGAGTGTTCAGCATGGTCCAAACTGATATGAACTTAATAGGAAATCCATAAGTACTGACAGTGATGGCTGGTGGAGGCAAACTGTAACAAGGGCCGGCTCGTCTATCTGGGTCAGCTCAAGCATGAGGAGCGCTCTTTTTTTTATTCACCTGGCTAATTAAATTGCGCCTGCTTTGCTTATTTACTCTCCATTACTCCTTTTTCCACTGCACTGCCAACTGAAACCATGGTTGGCATGATGGATTGACTTACAGCACCATCCACTGACTTCCAAGTGAGAGATGAGATCCTGAGAATCACACAGCCTGAAAACTGAAACGCAATTCTAACAATAGCCATCTGCATGGGCACACGCACACTGGTAGCCCAGGTGAATTTGGCTTCCTGTGTTTTTTTTTCAGGCTCATAACTTGTTACTAGGGTTTTATTCTTTCTCTCTCTCTTTGCTTGAGAAGATTTATTAGTGCACAGTGTTGGGAATTTCTTCTTAAGAAGCAAGGAGACGCTTTTTGGATGTTAGAAGCAGAAGTTTTTCTTTATTGAGATCCTCACTGCTCGGCACTGCAGTCTCGAAAAAGTCAGCTGATGTACAGTGTTACATTGTAGCCTATATAATTTTAGGGGACAGGGCTCATCTAGAGACAGTGATAACCCCAAACAAAGCAGGAGAAAATGAGGTATTCAGCTAGGCAGCCTGAACCATTAACATCAGTTCTAATTCAATCATCACAGACTGGGCAGACCAGTACAAACAAAGCCATTACAAACAAAGGTGAATCTCTTGGTGCTCTGGCTCATTTGCCTTACAATAAGGGGGCAGGAACTGTGAGGAACCTCTTTGTTACAACATTTGCGTGATAGAATCATATGTTTGATGTAATTATATTCTTCTGCACCTTAGGTTTTCATGAACTGCTTTGTCAGAACATCAGATTATTTTTAAACAGTTTCTTAAATTTGTAATCCTACAACAGCAAGATGCAAGCAACCAGTCTAAAAGCTATAACTGCTGTTTTAAAAGCAATTACCGTAAATTGCAGACAATAAGCCGCAACTTGTTCCCAAATTCCGAAGCTTGCGGCTAATAATACGGTGCGGCTAATGCACTTTTTTTTTCATGATGCCAAAAATATTTTGCCTGGTTACCAGACCCGGCGTCAGACACGGATTTGCGGATGGACCTTGTGGGGAGGCACACATTTTATAGGCTCGTTTCGGGTCGATATGTTTTATGTGCATCTGTGACGAGTGTTTAGGCAGCTCTAACTCCTGGACCAATCCCAGAGTCTCGTATTCCCAGGGCGAACCCAAGTGAGTCCGAGGGCGGGCACACCCCCCTAAGACCCACCCATGATGAAGATAAGGAAGACGAAGGTGCCGATTAATGACTTTTGCTGGTAGGATGCAGTATATTTACGGGTTACAGTCACTGTTAGAAAACTAAAACCATATGTATTTGTTTATGTTACCGTTACATTTAAGGGTAAAACTAAATTCTATATAGATATCTCATATTACAATGTGAGACACATTAGTTTTATAATCCAATGTGGCTTGTACAAGAATAACATTTATTTTCTTTCTAAAATTACAGCATGCAGCTTTTTATCAGGTGCGCTCTGTAGTCCGGAATTTACGGTATATATGTATGCATAATCCTCATATTCCATGTGGTTAACATGGTCAGAATGTTTATTTTCAACAATACAGTCTTTGTTTGTATTGCACTAACTAACCCAGGGGTGTAGCACACAGGGGGTGTAGGAGGGTTTCAACACCCCCACTTTTGTTGAAACATGATTCCATCCCCCCCCACTTTCGTCAGACTAAACTGTATTAAATTGTTTAAATTGGATTCATAACTTGGCTTCCTCATCCCAAAACACCGCCACTTTTGGAGAGCTTGATACGCCCCTGAACTAACCTGAAAGGTAATTGCTACAAAACATGCACTACCTTACATCATGATCTTGCACCTTCTGGTTGATCATTATAAAGAAAGTTTTAAGTGAAAACCTTTTTCTTTGCTTTTCTTCTGGAAACTCAAATTCTTTGCAGTCGCAATGCAGTCGCAATGTACCATGGACGTTTTTTTCAGTTTTGTGATAAGCTGTGCTTTTGGATTATTTATAATCATAACCTCACTCACTGATATATTACAAGGGGGGGATTTTAAGACATTGGTATGCTAATTAATTTTGTAATCCCTGGCTAAATTTGAATGCTGCTTCATAATCTCAGTGCCCGAGCATCAGACCAAATCCATTCTGGCAAGAACATCAGTGCTCATTTGGGAGAAATCATGTGCCTAGGCTTAATCATCCCTTTACTTCTTTCTTTTAAAAGAAAATGATCCCTTTATGATAAGCAGTCAGCCGTGTGAGCATTCTGCATTTCATATCAAAAGCGAGACACACAAGATATAAACAAGATGCCACAGTCACTAGACACCCTATTATATCTTATTTAGATCTTATAGGCCTTACTTTTGATCTTGGGATTTCCCCCCAGTTCTGCCTTTAACAAAAAGCTATTTGACTCTCTTTATTAAAGTTTGAGCCTTTAACACAGCTGAACAGTAACCCATGAATACATCTCATGCGTCTTCTCCTCTGATAATGCCCCTGTTTCAAATTAAACACTGAGGATGTGCAAATGCATTGTTAGGACAGAAGATCTCTTTTTTGGCTGTCTACAAGAACTAATTGCATTTTGCTTTTCCCTCCTGATGCTGGGTGAAAACATATCCTCAAATAACTGAGGCAAGATGATTTCTCCTCAGGTGGCATTGGCCTGCACTGCTTCAGAAAAACAACCCCGCTGACTCCAACATTTATGAATCAGAGAATTTCATGGTAAGATTCCACTCTAACTGGTGCTTACTGAGTATCCATCCGTTCTGGGTCAGCACTCCTGGAATGCATGTACACATCACATTGAGTAGGGAGACAGAACATGATGAGGAGAATACCACACACCCACAATGCAAACGGAGGCACAAAGGAGCTTGGCTTTTCACAGTCTGTACTCTAGTTGACAGGATTTGTTTTTGGTTGTCATATATGCCCCTTACTCTTCAAAACATGGAGGGCATTCTACTTCTGAGATTAATGGCTTGAAGCAATTTTTGAATACAGTAGGAATCATTTGAATTTCTGTGCATGCTGGGCCTTTAAACTGTCATGGGGGAGCTGGTGGAAAATTAAAAAAAATTAATTTATGGCATGTCCTATGCCTTTAAAACAGATATTTCAGGTCATGTATATTTGTGTAATGATAGAGGGTTTGGCCTAAGGATATCAACACCCCATATCAAGGTGTGCATAATTATTAGGCAGCTTCTTTTCCTCAGGCAAAATGGGCCAAAAAAGGAAATTTAAGAGATTCAGAAAAATAATGTAGAGGCTGTAGTTGCTGCAGCACAAAAGTTGATCATCAGCAGATGAAACAGACAGATGCCATTCATGGCAGGATTATTACTCTTGAAATGAAGGGTGGCTTTATTGGTAACTTTTTGTTGATTTATTGATTATTTTTGTTTAAATGAGAGAAGTCAGGCAGTATCTGTTAACTTTAACTTGTTTGTGTAAATGAAAAAACTGTAATGGTACAATTGTATTGTTTCATTTAGTAGCATAATAATTCTGCACATTAAGTGTTGCCTAATAATTGTGCACACATATGTATTCCCCTGAGAATGTGCACACTCAAATTTCCTACATTCATGTTTCAGGTGTATTAACATTTTGGATTGAAAGTTAGCACTGTATTTGTTCCATATTAAAATTAATCTTCAAAATACTCACATATTTGTGCACACGGTGTAGACAGATAAAACCTCTATTCAGTACAGCACTACAGTCAAGATATAATGAACAAACTGTTAAGCTCACTGAAATCATCATCAAGAAATCCTTTCAGGTACCCAGACATTTTTGAAGGCTACAATGTCACATTCACTTATTGGCAGTGAGGAACAATTAAATGTTTAAAGGGACTGTCAGTGTGATGTCTTAAATATTTCATCTTAACTCACAACAAGAATAATGTTGGTGATTTCCATTCTGTTGTAATGGCGGGAGGGTCTATTCAAAGAAGCTGATGTTGTGTTGGTCCTAACATAACTTGGGCACATTTTGTTATTTGTCATTTGCCACAGCCCTGGCTTACAGACATCAAAGTCTTTTTAGCTGTGCCTTTATTACAGTTAGTGCAGCATCATAGAGCATCATTCCTTAGCCACTATGAAATTACTGTAATTTGTGGCTTCTTGTAGCTTATTGTGTTAATATGAGAAGAGACAGCACAAGCTCCACACCATTGAAATTGAACTTTTTGAGCTGTTCTGCTTTTCTTATACTGTGTCTGGGTGTGGGAGATGCTGCCAGAGAGACATAAGCAGGCAAATATTAAATATTTTAATGTAAAAGTAAATTCTTTAATAATGTTCATAATTCCTTTTGCCACTAACACCTGGAGACAGGGGCATTTTGAAAAGCCTGTGTGTCGGTGGCTGTTTTTTGGCCGCTGCTTTGGGTTTTGATTTTTTCAGTTTTTCTGTTTTATTGGGACTCTTATTTTGACACCCCCATCCAGGTCGGTTCTGTGTGTATCACGTGTCTGTGTATTGTGTATACTTTGTCACCATTGGTTTCAGCTGTTTTGTGTTTGTTCTCATTTAGTCTTATATTTAAGTTGGTTGTCATCTGTCCATCGTCTCATTTTACCCTGCCTGTCGCTTCACTGCTCCCGTCTGTTTTCCCCGTTCAGTCTCGTGAGTCCCGTTGTTTCCCGTTCTGGTTACTGGCCCCCGTGCCGTGTTTTTCTGTTTATGTTTTGTTTGGTTTTCTCAATAAACCCCGTTTCTCTATGGATTCCTGTTTCCCTGTCCTTCCCTACTTGCCTGAGGCACCCCGAGGTAAATCACGGATGAGGGCTTGCACCCCCATTTGTGACAGATGGACAGATCCCCACACACTCACCTCAGACGAGGTATTGGAGGTCCATGAGTTTCCACGAGCCAAAGACTACGGAGACGGAGACCACGCTTGGTGCGAGAATTCCTCCGCCAGGACGAGAACCTGGAGGAGGAGTTCTCATTCTTCCCCACCAACTGCAAGCCCTGGGAGCTGCCCTGGGAGAGCCTTCCGAGGAGCTCGGAGGACGAGAGCCTCCTGGAGGCTCGTTACCTCTCTCCACCCACCAGAAGATGGAGCAAGAATAGACACCAAGCAAAGGTGGTCTCCCCATTCTCCGCCTGACCACCGCCAACGCACAACGCGCGCACAACCAGCTGCAGTCAGTCGCACCCATGCCGCAGCAGATGGACCACTAGGTCGCGACGGAGCTGCCGCCGCCTCGACCCACGACGGAGCTGCCGTCGCCTCGACCCGCGACGGAGCTGTCTCTGCCTGGACCCGCAACGGAGCTGCC
>JBBMFX010000021.1:317775-327944 GCA_037832545.1 Rhabdalestes septentrionalis
TATTAGGTTACATTATATGACAGTTGTAAGTTTTGATAAACTACGTCTGAGACTCCTCAGACGCCGCCCCTCTGGAGGTCTGGATGGAGAAAGCTAATGCGGCTACTTCCAGACCATTTTCCCTCTCCTGCTGGCTCTAGCTCGACCAACAGCTCTCCTACAGACAATAGGACCAGGTTCACCACTTCCACACACTTTCCCGATGGGCAAAGTATTGAAATAAACACGTGTTTGTGTTTCATGTTCACTCTCTCCTTGCATGGCCGCATAGCTGCGCTCCAAAGTTGAACCGAGAGACGCGAGAGCGTCTTTTCCAAAAGGCAAATATTCCCCTTCAGAGTCAGAATCGGCAAAAAACATTCTTTATTTGCCATTTTAGCTTGTTTTTCTTCCAAATCTCACTCAACTGAACTGCGCTCTCTGACTGCTCACGCAGCAGTGATCTGGGACTCAGTTCTTCTACTGTAACTCGACACTTTGAATGGGAAGATGATGTAAAATTTTAATTGCGTTAAAAATATTAATGCGTTATTTTTTCCTGTGATTAATTAATCTAATGAACGTGTTAAATTCCCAGCCCTATATAGAATACATACATACATGCATTGTCCAACAGGTTTTGTGAACTTGTGGTAGGTTTTTTTGATAACCTGGCCACACAATCAAGGATGAAGTTCGCACATTATCTCTCGTTTTCTGAGTCATAGGATATGAAACATGTCAATGGGGATTGGAGCGTTTCACAGATAAACACTGGAACACAATTTTTAAAAAGGTTCTCGCTGCAGGTTCCCACGGAGTTCACGCACGGGGCAAGATGCTTGAGGTGAAGTCAAGCACAGGCAAGCTGCTGTTCTCCGCAGACGACCATGAGGTGGTGGTGGGGGCTGAGAGATTACGAGTCATGGGTAAGTGAGCAGGGTTAAATTAGCTGACCTGTCA
Organism: Rhabdalestes septentrionalis; assembly: GCA_037832545.1. Classification (NCBI taxonomy): domain Eukaryota; kingdom Metazoa; phylum Chordata; class Actinopteri; order Characiformes; family Alestidae; genus Rhabdalestes; species Rhabdalestes septentrionalis. The sequence goes on from JBBMFX010000021.1 coordinate 318,718, forward strand.
GAGGAATTTTTTTTTTTTAAGTCCATTATGATTTAGTCACACAGACATTTCTGGCCCTGCTTTTAAAAATGTTTTTTTTTTCAGTACAGCTGTTTTACAGCTATTTCAGTACAATTATTTTCTGAATTAAGCCGCATCTTCTGTACTGATGCCACACACAGCATCTGACTGATTTCTACATTTGTTCCTAGTGGTTACTGGTCCTGGTGCTTGTACATGACTTCCATGCAAATATTAGGAATTCTTCTACTCTTTTGAGGGACAGGGTATAATGTCATGTGGAGCTATTACTGGTGCTGCTCTGTTTGCAGTTAATGATGTCACTTGTGATTATGGACTGTGAGCTGTGGCATCAGTAGTTGAGTAACCTAATACCATCAACCCGATTTCATGAATTTTCTTGCAGCCATCAAAATATACAATGTAATCAAATTTGTACTATGATCATGCATTAAGGCTTTTTCTCATGCTAGGACAACACTTAATGGGCAGTGCAGAACACTGACAGTATCAACACTAACTGGTTACTGTTAGGCTGAAGGTGAGGGTTAGGGTTAGAGTTAGTGTGAGATTTAGTTTTAGGGACTTCCCCCTGTCTCATGGACTTTCAAATTGCTTTAACCTCTTTGCAAACAAAAACAATAAGGAATCAACTCATTATTTCTCTACTGTCCCTCAGTCACCATCTGATATTGGCAGTGTTACACAGTGCGCATTAAAATACAGTAGTGAAGCATTGTCCTAGCATGAAAAAAAGACCTAAAGTGTGATCACAGCATGTATTTTGATTATATTGTAGATCATGATGACTTCATAAAAAACTTGTGAGACCAGGCTCAAAAACATACATCTCCCTTTATTAAGGTGCAACACTTAAAATGAACAGGTGCTTCTGAGATACAAGTGTTTTTGCTATATGTACTGTTGCCACAAGTGGAGCAGCAGGATAGTGCCTAATCCAGCAATACTATGACTCAACTCCAGCACATGATTCAATAAGGAAAAGTTACTGCAATGTTACTGCAATTGCTATATGTGTGTATGGGTGTAAATAATATTGCAGCTTCAGCTAAAACATTTTTACAGTATAACTTTTAGCTTTTGTTTAAGTGAGAAAACATTTGGTGACACTTTGATATGACATCCTCTGAAATGTAAAATATCTGATAACATTTTAAGAGGAATAATTTATGATTCCACACCGGCCACCTGATTGGTAACCAGGTGGTCCATTTTCTTGTAATTTATTGCTTGATTTTTAAACTTTCACATCTGGCCTGACTTATTGTGTAAATGTCAGTTCTGTGGACCTCACCTATTATATGCTGGGCCCATTACATATGAAAGCACACACGTATGAAGGAGTGAAATGTAGAAAGCTTCATCATTGTGTTTTTATAACTGAATGCATCACAGTGTGAGACATCTGGTGGCTTAAATATTGCACTGGTGTGTTATCACCTAGCTGCCACTCCATGAAGAAGAAGACCAGCACCGCAAAACTGATAGTAAACGTTTGAGCATGGATTTACTGTAAACTCCTTATCCTATTGAAATGTGAAAATGTACCATTTTGGCCAGTACACATAGTCTGAAACACTGTAATGTAAAGTAAAAATCAGATACCCCAAATAGGTCACACTAGTACAAATATTAATGCACAGTTACTTCTCACGTGCTGAACTGAACACTGGAGGGAGATTTTGTAAAAGTTAAATTTTGTAAAAGTTTTATATCTTCTATGCTATTTTGATTTTTAAATGTAGAAAATCTGTTTACTTATTTTCACCATTAAAATTTACAAATTGTCTTTGTCCCAGAATAATAGATTCAAGTGTGAGTTATACTGAATTTGTATATTACTTTAAATTGTGATTACGTTTTGTGGTGTTTGGCCTGTAAAGCCTGCTCTGCCTTCTCATCTTCCTTCTTGTGTCTTTTAAATGTTGGCGAGAGCCAGGAAAGTATATGTCACCACACTACTTTCGTTTGTTTTTTTGACAAATCGTGCTGTTTGCCTTTTGAGACAATTTCAGGAGGGACTGTCCATAGATCTGTATTGCTACATGTGTAATGCGTTAGTAATATGAAAATGATTGCTCATATAGCATCTTGAACATGTTAGTGGAATGCCTGGCAACATATATGTACTTCCAAACCACTGTTTATTTGTATTGATTAATCATATAAATTAATGACCAAATCTGTTCCAAGTTTAAGATGGGTTGGAGGGTGAGGGTCTGGGAGCTAGCTGGTTCTGCCCATGTATCCTGGGGTGGCGTGCTGACTGATCTTGTGCCGAAGGCCGTTCTGGACTTTTCCAGAACACACAGATTACCAGTCTGCCCCTGCATAACATTACAGTCTGTGGAGGACCCTGGTGACTCCCTATGGGGCAATGCCTTCAAACCCCCACCCCCCTTGATGCCAACACTGTTTTGCAGTACAAGGAACCCTCCAGAGAAAAGATTAAGTATAGCTGTGCTAGAAAACAGGAAAGTAGAAAAGCCAATCAGAGCACACACTAATCTAATGTTTGCTTTTAGAGATATAAAGCCACAATAGTACTTCTTCTCTTTTCTTCCACAATATTTCCTAGAAACAAATGCCTCTATTATGCTTGATAAATGTTACGAGTCAGCTTATTTGAAATTATTGGAAGAATACTGGCACAGGAACTTGAGTAAAGGACCTTCATTTTTTTGAGACATTTGGCCCAAGAGAGGAAAGTGTATTTCATGCAACAGGAAGCAAAGGCATCCAGATCCATTAGTTAAAATCCCCCATGTTCAGAACATTTATTTGGGCTTTTATCCTAGCCATTTATTTGAGAAAATAAAAAGCCTTGACTTCTCAAGGTTGTTTTGTGTAGCATATGATCATGGCTCAGCGCTGCTCTCAAGGGTAGCACTCAACTTGCTTTCAAAAGATTACTTGGGCCTGGTCTTCATTCATTTTTTCCTTCACACCAATGATTTTCTCTGAGCCACAGTTCATTACCTCACATTCACTGTGACATTACCAAAGGGTTGGTGCATTTTAAGAAGTCTATGATGCTCCTTGAATTCATCTCAAGTATTCTTTGGACTATCTCACTGAGCTTTTGTATGTTTGTAAGAAGGCAATGCTGCCGACCACAAAGGCCAAAGTGGAAATGGACTTGAGTTTGCCAAGCAAATCCTGTTACTTTAATACTGTTAACAACCTGAGTGAATCAGAGATGTAAGTAGGGGCCAAGATAGTTTGTTCTTACATATAATACATTTTGCGAAAGCATGTGTGATAATAGCCTCAGATGATTACTGTATATATAGTGCAAGGTGGTACAAGTGCGATTAAAGATCTATCTATGACATCCCTGGTCAGCGGTCACTAGAGCCCGCCCTTTTCTGTTTTATGTAGGACTTTTGTTATGCAATTTTTTAGGTGCACCTGTGTTTAGAGTTGTGTCTTTTGTTACAGCTGTCAGGTGTTTACGTGTTTAGTGATAGTATGTCACGATATTATGTCATGATTGGTTGCCACCATTCAATCTGTGGGGGACCCCACATTTAACATAAAAAAAATAGTTCACCGAATGCAATCTTTCATGAAATAATCCACTCCACTAAATTGATAGAAGAATACACACACCTCTGGAAATCTAAACAGCCTTTCTATGCACTGACGATTCACTTCACTTGGATGCGGTGAGTTGGAGTTGGAGCAGATTTCCAGTGGTGTGTGTTCTTACTGATCATTTTGTTTTCTTCAGTGGTGTGTAGACTGGATTCTTTGGCAAAAGATTCAAGACTCCACAGGGATCTCCAAACACGCCCAACCCCTTAAAAGGACAAAGCCTTGCATGGACGCAGCCATCCCCCCCCCAAACCCCGCCCCTCGCCCAAATCCCACACCCATGCCTAGACCGATGTGTCCCCCTCAAAATAAAAATGCTTCTGATGCCCCTGGATTTGTGTTGTTCCACCGTCACTCACATTTGGAAAGTGTATCAAGTGTAGTGTTACCCCAACATCAGTTTTCTGTGTTTGGTTTTGTATTTTGGCCCTCAAGCCTTCAGTGTTTTGTTTATAAAAAGTCAAGTAAAATGAAAATCCACACCTGTGCCCCCCTGTGAGAGACATGAAGGCATCAGTCTAAATAACATGCACAGAGATTTGAGGATGTGTTTGAATAAAGAACTGATGTTCTGTTTATATGTGCAGCTGGATGGTTTAGAGGCTAGTTCATTGGCCCTGCAATCAGAAGTTTGTTTGTTAGAGTCCCAACGGCTAATGTTAACACTGAGGTTCCTTTGGGTAAGGTACTGTCACCGTACACTGTTGCATGGTGCTTCACTTGGCATATATTAAAGATAAATTACACTGTACTGAACTGTGTGTCTACTGTAATATTGAACAGTTACACTGTCAATGTGTAATCTTGTAGAAATACATATTTTGATGATTTGACATCACTGTACATCATTACACAATGTTGTAAATATTTATTACTGGAACTACCTATCAACCTCTCTGTCAGAGTTAATACTATTGTTATATTAATATAATTGCTCACTGTAGCTCTAACTTTGTTTATGTGTTAAATTTATGTGACCAGCTGAGAATCATGCCTGGCATGCTGACTGGTCAGGGTTGCTTAAAACCCTTATTAACAGTCCAACAAACACACTCTGCAACTGAAAAAATCCCTCCTTGGAAAGCCATTTTCTTGCTGATTTAATAGATTGGTTTGGAAAGGACTTTGCACTTATCTCGGCAGGTCATCACTTTGGCCCTTTTGGCAAGATCTTTTGCTGCTCAGGCTGTTGTTAAGTACTCCACCAGCATATTACACACACACCTTAGCCTTGTATGCTCAGAAAAGTCTTTCCTGCTGGTGTTTTCTTTGCTTTTTTCATGCAATAACTAGAATGTATACTGGCCTTGACCATTATGCTTCCTCAAAGCAACCCAACAGACAGCAGGTTCTTGGCTATTATGCACTATGAATCAAAGCTTAGCTCTCTACAGAAAGCTCCTGAACTTAGATCAGATTTTCTTTGATAGTTTTGCATTACAAGGCATTGACCCCTTTATAAATCTTCCTGATGATGTTGTTTGTCAGAAGGAATATTTAAATGGGTTGCCATGGACAATGAGTAGCTTTTCAAAGTATAAACTCGTTGCACAACATATGCACTGGATACACTTTTTTTTTGCTAATTCTCGATAGTCTTCCATTTGATGGAATAGAAACCAAAATAATACAAAGCCACTGTAGTCTTGAATGTAGATGTAAAATGTGCTACTTTGATAATGTACATTTTATTGCGCCCTGGTTGAGCAGCAACATGCAGCATTGCGTAGCATAAAGCACAGATATGCACTATACATATGTCATTGAACATTTAGCACCACATTTTCATAAACATACTGTCATTCTTGCAAACTAATAAATAACGCTATCTACAGTATGGCTCCAGTCTAACTCCGCTGATAACAGTAGCTGATTTGCATTTGTTTCTTTCTCATATCGTCCATATAAGATTTCAATCCACATATTATTTACATTTGATACTTATGGGCTCATGCTAGGTTTTAGGTCATGCAGTAATATCACAGAAAAAAACATATCACAGAGTTCAAATTGTCCTATAAACCTCATCAAAGTTTCAAGTATACCATTCTTACAGTCCTTATATGGAAAATGATATGGCCTATACACCAAGTGAAACAATACAATATCTCCCAAAATTTGTAGACATTTGCTCATCCAATGTTTCCTCTGGATAGAATGTTTAAATGCCTACATTTTTAGGAACGCTTTACGTTAGATTTTGAAACCTTACTGCTTTCAGCCACAAGGCTGTTAAGGCACTCACCTTGTGATCAGGAAATTCTCATATCCAAAGGCTACTAGTGGCACCACTGATATTCCCGTGAATACCATCCCCACACACTGCTCCCCATGCACTGTGTTCCTGGCTGCCTCCTGTTGTAATTTTATCCCATGAACACTATTTAGCATCTTTGTTTATCTTTTTTTTAATCTCTATTTATTTTTATATAGTGCTTAGGCAAAAGTGAAACATGGTTCAAGAAATAATGTTTTGTCTCAGAAACCAGCAAATAACAGAAGAATGCCTTAGGATAAAAAGAACACATTGTCCTTAGAAAATAAGAGAACATATAGCCATTTATTCTCTTTGTCAGTACAATGAATGAGTGAATCTGTATCATGTACCAGCATCTACTGATATTCATTTGCTTTACCCTCCAAGTACTACACATATTACTTGAATATTTAGTTTTTTCATTGCATTTATGGTGTCTTCTCAACCTGGAATAGAATCATCCCCAGCTGGTGGCACTTGATTACAGTGTTTTGAAACTGTTACAAGATAAGTACAGCTTCATCAGATCAGAAAAGCGACATTGTATCAGTCTCCTCTCATATCCGCAATAAAGCTCAGATATAAAAAATGACAGCTTAGGAAAATGGAACTGGAATGGGTCTGATGCATGAGCTACAATTTGAGTTTCAATTTAGACCCACTCCACAGGAAGCTGTTTCTGTGGAAATTAAGATGAAATCAAAAAGGCACCTGCTAGACTTGCCAAGCAACCAGGGCGTTTCTTGCCTGCCTTTTCAAAGTTTATCGTACCTAGGAACGTAAGCTTGGTGGAATTGGATTTGTTATTAGAAGTCTTGGGTGACCTTGGCTCACTGCAATATTAAGCATCACCAATACAATGACAACTGAGAGAAGCTGATTTGAGCTGTGATTAAAACAGTGAGACCCAGACAATAAGAAACAAGCTCTGGGGAACTGACTGCAGTGATGTAATGAGACCGCAGTCCCTTGTCCTTATCCAAAGTGAAAATTGTATTACAATAAATTCAATTCTACATTGAGTTAAACAATCCATTCTTAAAGATGGCAAAAACATTTGTTTGTGTATTTAAATGTAATAGTATGCTAAGCTTGGGCCTACATTCATCATAATGCTAGCCTACTTAGACCCTGTCAAAAATACAGGATTATTAGTTACCTTTAGTAGCCTGGTTGGCCTGATCATGAGCTTGAGTGAAAAGCCAAGGTCAACAGTTCATAGGTTTATTCTTAGTCAAATTACAACATTAGAGTTTGATTGGATGTCAGCTACAGAGGCATAGCGATCGCCAAGTCACACCCCAAACCTTGTTTCACTGACTGACTAGAATGCTTTCACACACTCAAAAAGAAAGTAGTTCAAAAATACTTCAGCACAGTTTCCATGCAGTGTAACTGTAGAGTAAATCTCTCTAAAACTTTGAAAATCTCCATACACCCATTTCCAGGAGCCCCAATAAACCTAGATAGTTGTATTTATACTTCTCTGCCCAGTCATGTTTTGATAGGGTATCAAATACTTCTTTCACTCAGTGTAATCATAATCTTATAACTTATGTAACATGTGTTTTATGTAACAGACTGTCCACCTTGTAAGCAAACTTAAAATGACTGACAAATCAAATAAATATAAAAAACAAATAAACTAACAAATCAAATAATTATTTCCCCCAGTGTAAATGCTGATAAATTATGATATTGATTGTTGAACTGAAGTCTATGAATGGCTAGGATGATACACAAAATGCAAAGGGTCCAGAGAGGTGGCAGCTGAGTTGTTTTGTGACAAATGATTAGCCTCCCAAAACATGAAAATATGTATGAGTAAGACAGGGTTTAGAATCAAGACAGGACATGAAAGACTTCCTGAGCACAGGGACGGCGGTGGTGATTTTGAAGTGCATTGTCATACTCAGAGAAATATTGTGAGGACATCTGTATTTGGTCTACACATACCCTGAACCTTCTGCTAAGAATGATGTCTGGTACTCTTTCCTCCCAAGGAATAATTTGGAACCAAGCTGTTCTTATATCATGCATGCTCAGCCTTAGCACTTGGTCATAGGGAGAATTTGTTGTATTCCTTGCTGCCATGTTATTCTGTGTATAGAGATTCCCTAAACATGTCTTAGTCAGTGTGCTCAAAATGCTTTTTGTCTGCTCAAAGAGGTCTATATGTAGGTGTAAGCATAATAGTAATGTGGTCTGACAAGCCGAGGGGACGGTGGGGCTCAGCTTAGTTGTGTCATCATTCCATACATGTTCGCATATTTAATAGCTATGTAATAAAAAGTGTATGTACTATACACTGTACTATACACCAGTGATTCTACATGTGATTATTTCGCTAAAACACAAAGAAAGCCAAACAATTGTGGAAAACAACCTCAGTGGAAATGTGAAGAGGCCTTTACACCATAGCCAAGCCATAAATTCTCCTGCCCCCACCTTTCAAGGTGCCTGAGAAAGGACTAATGAATTTTACTGAAAGACAGTTGAAGAGCATAATGGAATTTGTGAAATGGAGAGTGTTCCACTGTGGTAATTAAAATGGCCTGTGACAAGAGAAGTGGAGAAATAGGATAGGGGTTGTTCACACACTCCTTCTCTCTTCCTCTCTCTCTGTCTATGTTCATAGTCAGGAGCAGTCCACAGAGTAATGATATTACTGATTGGAATTTTTTGTGCTAATGATAATTAAAGCTCATTGATTAGCCTCAATTACATCCTATTGACTTGCTGTTGGGGAAGCTCATTTGAGTTGAACACCACAGTTGATAATAATTATGATGATTACCGAACTATTTTTTTAAAATATTTGTTAGTAGGTTATGATGGGCAATGCAATGACATTTAGACCTTCCTATAGTTTTAAGCACCTATATATATTTATTCACACTAATTGACCACACTTGATTCTAAATTCCAAACCAAAAATGTTTGAAGAAAAAAAAAAAAATTATACATGTAAATAATGTATTATAGCAGGGACATGTTAACCTACACAACACTCTTACATTGTTTTACAACCGCAGCAATTAAAACAGTGATGTTAAGAGCAGAGTGTGTGCTTGTGTGATTTTGGTTTCAGCAACCAAAATCTGAATCAGGGGTGAAGCTGCTGGAATACAGCAAATAGAAAAGCTGCTCTACAAACATTACTGAATTCACAACACATATGGAGACCTCTCTTATTTTTACAGAGCTCACACTGCAATAGTTCAGAAAGGGAGAGCACCTGTGCATTTTACACACACACACACACACACACACACACACACACACACACACACACACACCGCTACAAACTTTACACACAGTGAACATAAAAAGTGGAAAAATGGTGTCCTAT
>JBBMFX010000021.1:331923-346279 GCA_037832545.1 Rhabdalestes septentrionalis
TCTCTCTCTCTCTCTCTCTCTCTCTCTCTCTCTCTCTCTCTCTCTCTCTCTCTCTCTCTCTCACTCACTCTCTTTCTTCCTCTCATACAAGGGAAATGATTAGATACAAATACATTGAAATGAACAAGTAACATTCCAAATACAATATACGGACAACAATATTGGGATTCCTGACCATTACGCCAAAAGGGACTTTATTGACACTTGACATTGACAGTTTGACATTTAAAATTTTCACAATGTAGTGCATTTATGAGCTCAGACACTGATGTTGGACAAGAAGGCCTGGTTCACATTCTCCGTTCCATTTCATCCCAAATGTGCTGAATGTGGTTGAGGTCAGGACACTGGGTGTCCCAGTCAAGTTTTTCCACACTGAACTCCAGCCACCTCTTTGGAGCTTGCTTTGGGGTGAAAACAATGGAAAATAATGGAATAGAAAGTGACTTTCCACAAGCTGTGTCCACCAAGTTGGAAGCATGTCATTGTTTGAAATATCTTGGTCTGCTGAAGCACTGCAAGTAAGGAACCACCTGAATTTCATAATTAAGAGGTGTGACCAAAACATTTGTTCATATAGCACAGATCTGAATGCAGAAAGGATTTTTTTTGGTCATTATTGTTGTTTTGGTGCATCATTGTTTAGCTAAAATAGCAGCTACAAACATGACTTTAGTGGTTACAACTGCCTTTCCAACCATTAAACACAAGATCCGTTCTGAAACTCCAATAGTTGGTTTCCATTTTGCTCTTAAAACAAGCTGCAGAAAGTTAATTAGCAAACCAGTCTTTTTTTTCAATGATCTTTAACAATATCTTTGTTAAAATGGCCTAATTAATATTACTGTTCCTTTTAGTGCATCATTTCTTTTTTTTTGTTTGTTTGTTTGTTTAGATATTGAGCTTATGAAAAATGCCATGATCTTTGCACAGGCCACATCTGATGCTATTTTCTTCACCAAAATTGTGCAGAAGTGCTCTCTGCAGAGGATGTGCATTTTTACTAATATGTATTTTCACAGGAGGTATGGAAGTGTTTCTGTGCCATCAGAGTTTTAATATGAATTCCTTCCACTGACTTTTTTCAGCATCAAATCAGATTTAAAAATTTTAAAACCATCACATTTCTAGCACAAAAATGATTAAACTGTTCCTAAAAGAGAGAGAAAAAAAAGAAAATTACCTATAGGACAGCAAATCATCCTTGGTTTCTTTGTTTGTCAAGTGCAGTTTGTAATAATTGCTTCAGATATTTGAACAGTTCAAAATCCAATCCAAACGATTGCACGGTTTGTTTCTGTTCTGGCTGGTAGCTCTGTGGAATGTGGTAGAAATTAATATTAGGCTGTATGAAAACAATACTTATTGAGGAAAGAATGTTGCATGAAAGCTAAGAAAGAAGTGACTTCAGCTGGCCACGGTGGTCCACAACATCTGTTTTAGAAGTGCAGTACAATGAGTGAATAATCAGAAATGAACTAGGTTTTATTTTAATAAGTTGTAGGCTTCAGAAACCAACAAACACACAGGCCTATATATGGGAAAAGCTACAGACTAAGAGAACAGTAGTGTTTATGTAAACAAATGTATTTGCATGAGACATACCGAATTTGTTTCAACATTTAAAAAATCAGAGGTGGAAAAAATAATCAGTGCTAGAAATGTGATGGTTTTTACAACTCAAAGTTTGATTTTGATGCTGAAAAAATTCAGTGTCAGAAATTCAGCTTCAAAATCCAATGGCACAGAAATACTTCCCTACTCATCCATGGTAATTCCATTTTTGTTTATGGGCGGGTTTGTTTTGAGCGAGGACACACACACACACACACACACACACACACACACACAGACAAATAGCCAAAGAGTTCTGGTCATCTTGTCAGTGTGCTAGTGCGTACTGTTCACTGTTACGGTGACAAATTGTTTAATTGCTGCAGATGATGTTATCTCACACAGGAAAGGCCATGTGTGTGTGTGTGTGTGTGTGCATGCATGTGTGTGTTTGTGTGATTTCATGTGTGTTTGGTTGTGTGTGTTATTGTGTGTGTGTTTGTGTGTATGTAAGTTTGGACTTTAGTGAACGTACTGTCCAGATGGTACAACACTGCAGCCCATGGGGAGGGGTCAGCACCTAAGAACTTAATGCAGTCCTGCCACTTCATTGCTGAAATTCACACCCACTCAAGCTAATAAAGTCTCTTATGGGCTGTTGTTTTTACCATCCACTTACAAGTGCCCTCTGGTGTGATCTTGGGCACTTTACAGACTTTTTTTATGCACTTGGTCAGAGTGCACTCTCCACTGACCTTATGTAGACACCCAGTATATCATGCGTGACAACAGGCCTCTTCAACACTGAAGCACATCTCTGAAACAAAGAGTCACTTCTACAATAACAGGCCCTCTGGGAAGCTGACTACAAGTTGTGGTGATTTTAGCCTGGAATTACGTGCTGCTGGCTGCTGACAGATAGTTGCAATTTCCCCTCATTTGGCCACCTGCAGTGTTGCGCTTCTGACACAGCAGCCCATATTGCAGCTAATGGATTACATGGAGTCTTCGGCATTAATCTAATGTAACAAGATGTTGTGCTAGGGCAACACCACAAGCTTTATTTGGCAGTACGTGGGCTACAATTTTTCTCACGCAAGTGGCACTCTTCTCTTAGACTATACAGTATGTCTCTAGTATTGAGACACGTCTTATGGATTAATGTCCAGTTTTTCTCACCTCCTCCATTACATTACTGTCCACTAAATTAAAAAAAACATGTAATGTATTATTTCATTTGATTATTTATTTGGTTATTTGTAATATAACTGAATTTACTATCAGTGTTTCAATTACAGCATGTAATTGAAAGCTACTCACTTCATCTCCACCTGGAGGAATAAAGTATTCTGACCGGTCATGTGGCCAAAGGAAAAAGCAGAGCTCCAGTTTTCTGATACTAAGGGTTTCAGTACTTAGTACTGTGGAAAAACACGACTTTAACATGTCACCTTTTTATGAGAAAGTAATGACAATCCATAGTTATTAAACCACATGCTCTAACATTTGTGATACAATGGCCTTATGCTATGTAAAGTAGCACATGAAATGTGTCCAAGGGAAGCAGCAATATTAGAATATGTCCCATATTTCATAAAACTTACCACCCAATACTACATTATAACACACTGTTTTTTATGACATGATCTCCTGCAATACCCAAAATACCTTATCATTTTTGACATTTAGCACTGAAGCCAATTAGCATTTGCTTCAATCATATATTCATGCAGTGGCATGCCCCCATGTCCAGAACATCAATACAATGCAAAAGGCCTCATTTACACTGCAGGTCTTGATGCTCAATTCTGATTTGTTGCCTATATCCGATTTTTCTAACCTTCTGTTTACACATTTTTTAGTTGTTACCCATATCCATTTCGCTTGTTTACACTTGCTAGATCAAGGGGGGTTGTTACACCATTTACATTTCAGCACACAGTATCCAAGACGGATGAACGTGAAATATGCTTAATGCTAGCTCTGCGGTATATGCAAATTCGCCAAATAACACCATGAGGTGGAGAAGAAGGAAAAGGGCGATTATTGCAGCCTGTGCATTTACTCCAATTATTATGGCCTTGATTATTCAGAGGAACGTCTGGGTGCATGAGAGATTGCAGGATAGGTGGGAGAATATAGTGGTGGGCTTTCGCGAGGAGCAGTGGGTCCGAAATTTTAGAATGAGCCAAATTTCGATTTGCTGTGTCAACATTTGTCTGCATCCCTCTCTGCAGATGCGCCTCAGGATGGCTCTCTGGTGGCTTTAACAGGTGCGGACTATCGCACAGTTAATGACAAACAGAATGCAATGCCTAGGAAATTCCGATCTGCCTGTTTACATGACAGTTGCATTGGCACATATCTGATTTATATCTGATTTATTTCTACATATGAACGAGGCCTGAATCCGATCTCAAAATATCGGAAATATCAAAATATGTGTTTTTTCCCCATTTACACCGCCATGGACCAGATCCGATCTGTGTCACATATGAGCGAAAAATGGGAATTGGGTCACATTTAACTGACAGTGTAAACGAGGCCTAAGTGGCAAACAAAACATTTAGCTAAAATTCCTTCCTTCTTTAATCATAAAAATAACATTATCTCACAGGGCTAAACCAGCCCCTTTCAGATTCATAGTTTGGCCACTGTTGTCCATCAGGCTTCTCACAAGCCTTCAGAGAAAGCCATTAGGTGACTCTTTATGAGGCTCTGGAACACTGGTGATAGATACGGCTGCATGGCCCATAACTTGGCCGATTGATCAGAGGCTAAGATGGCCAGCGCCTAAGAGATCGTGGGCAATGTTATGGAAACACATTGATTAAATCATTTCCGGGTGGGCCAGTGTTCACAAGTTAAACTAAAAACTCAAATGGCTTTATTGATCTTGCTTTCAATCTGTTTATGGACATTTATCGCAGTCACATTACAGGGTGGTTGCAGGGGAGCACTGCCAGGGTTTGTTTGAATGAACTGGTCATTGACTTTTAATGGGGTCGGGGAATTATTTGTAGCTTCTACAGGTGGTTTGTCAAACAGTTGATGTTGGAATTATATCAAAAATGGCAACAGAAAAATTGACATTTATTTATAAGATATTTATTAGATTCATAAGATAGCTGAAATCATTTATGAGAAGTCAGTATGATGCTGTTGGTGCAGTTATTACATATCAAAACATCTTCATGAAAAATTGATACATGGGGTGCTGCATGTGCAGATCATAACATCTGTGGTTGCTTCTCATCTCACGATACGGTAGTAACTCATGGACAGCTCTTTTAACCCAGCACACTTTCCCTCTTTCTTGTGCATAATAGTGTTTCCCAGACCTTGCTACAATCCAGACAAATTCACTTTAATCATTTCACTCCCAGGGGCAACGATTAGCATCTCTGAACTGTAACTGCACTGCTACTGCCAAAGTGCTTTTTATGGAAAGTTTGTGTGTGTGTCTGTGTGTGCGTGTGCGTGTGCGTGTGCGTGTGCGTGTGTGTGTGTGTGTGTGTGTGTGTGTGTGTGGGTGGGTGTGTGTTTGTGTGTGTGTTTATGTTTGTGTCAGGTCTAAAATCTGCAGTCTGAAGGCTCTGCTGCTACAGCTTAGCCATCATTTCACATAATGGGTGCATGTAAAAAGCAGCTTTGTGAATAAGTATATCAGCAACACAGCCCAATAACATAGCAACAGAGAGGCAAGTTGGAAAATGGTTAATTGACGTACACAGTCTCCACCCAAAATCACAGACATTCTTGTGTCATTCATCAACTGTGGCAAGGATGGGCAAGTTTTAGTGAATAACTGCAAACAATTCAGTTAAATCCAGGCCAGAACTTGTGAAGAAACAGTGATGTTATATTGTAACAATACCTCAAAAGTAGGCATTTTGACAAAGCTGTGGGGCCATGCTTTCTTGTAACTTGTTACAATTTTTGCCATTTCACAAAAGTTACAAAACAGAATGCACTTGGGGTAAGAGCAGTTAGGTCATGTGGTAGACAGTCTTATCAAGAGCAGCGTATATGAATGCTTTGTACTCCATAAGGTCAAGAAGAAGACTGATTTTTTTGCATATGTGACACAGCTTCAAAACCTTTGAAAGAATTGTTGGAGCAGGATAGGAAAAATGCAACACCTTCCAGTTACTGCCTCCTAGTGAAGATGTTCATGTTATGTTCACATATATATATACAGATATATATAGGAACATAATGTATATCAGCCTTAAACTGACCGAACAAAAATCTCCAGCAACCACAATGCACTTTAGATTTTAAAAAGGCCAACCACAGAGTCTGTGACGGCATTGAGGAGCTGCAACTCCACAAGCATTATCTACACCCCTAAGAGTATTGCCTGAAGGCCATTTGAAGCATGAAGGCCACTTGTTCCACCATTATTTTATCCTCTTAATCCTCTTAAAAGCATCTTTTGTAACATCCTAGGTGGAGCGTAATTGGTATATTTATTACTGGGCAGGGACAGAGGCCTTGAATGGCATGCTAGGTTTGTGGTAAGCTAAGCGTTCGAAGTTTGGCATAGCATGAGCATTAGGGATGGGTACCGAAACCAGGTACTTAATCATTCCCGGAGTATAATTGTAAAAGATCGAAGTATTGATAAGCTTTGACATTAACAGTTTTGCTGTCGGTACTGAAGAAATAAAAAAAACACACCATGAGAAAGCTTGTGCATACACAGCACGATAAAATTCACGCGCACACACAACACGAGAGAACTCGCACACACACAACAGAGAGAACTCACACGCACTCACAACACGAGAGAACTCACATGCACACAACACAAGAGAGCTTGCGCACACCCAACACAAGAGAGCTCGCGCAAACACAATAGAGAGAACTCACGCGCACACAACACGAGAGAACTCGCGCACATACAACACGAGAGAGCTCACGCAAACACAACAGAGAGAACTCACGCGTACACAACTCGAGAGAACTCACGCGCACACAACACGAGAGAGCTCTCACACACACAACATGAGAGAACTCACGCGCACACAACACGAGAGAACTCCCGCACACACAACATGAGAGAGCTCATGCGCACACAACACGAGAAAACTTACGCGCACACAACACAAGAGAACTCACACGCATAAACAACACGAGAGAACTGATGCGCACACACAACATGAGAGAACTCACGCACACACACAACACGAGAGAACTCACGCACACACACAACACGAGAGAACTCACGCACACACACAAAATGAGAGAACTCATGCGCACACACAACAGGAGAGAGCTCGCACACACACAACAGGAGAGAACTCACGTGCACACACAACACGAGAGAACTCATGCACACACACAACACGAGAGAACTCACATGCACACACAACACGAGAGAACTCACACGCACACAACACGAGAGAACTCGCACACACACAACAGAGGGAAAACTCATGCACACACAACACGAGAGAACTCACGTGCACACAACACGAGAGAACTCACGTGCACACAACACGAGAGAGCTCACGCACACACAACACGAGAAAGCTCTCGCACACACAACATGAGAGAACTCACGCACACACAACACGAGAGAACTCACACACACACAACACGAGATAACTCATGCACACACACAACAGAGAGAACTCACGCACACACAACACAAGATAACTCATGCACACACACACACACACACACACACAACACGAGAGAATTTGCACACACAACACAAGGAAAATCGTGCACACACACAAAATGAGAGAACTCATGCACACACAAGAGAACACGTGCATACACACAACACGAGAGAACACGCACACAACATGAAAGAACGAGCACAAACACACACAGCATGAGAGAACTCACGCGCACCCAACACGAAAGAACTGACGCACACACAACACGAGAGAACACACACACAACATGAGAGAACTCACACACACAACACATGAAAACTCATGCACACACAACAGGAGAGAACTCGTGCACTCATACAACACGAGATAATTCGTGCACACACACAGCACGAGAGAACATGCGCATACACACAACATGAGAAAACACACACACACACAACATGAGAGAGCACATACACACACAACACGAAAGAACGGACGCACACACAAGACGAGAGAACACACACACAACATGAGAGAACTCACACACAACACAAGAGAACTCATGCACACACACAACATGAGAGAACACGCACACACAACACAAGAGAGCACATACACACACAACACGAGAGAACTCACGCACACACAATACTAGAGAACTCACGCACACACACACACATACAACACGAGAGAACTTGTGCACACCCACACACATACAACTCCAGAGACCTCACACACACACACACAACAACAACAAGAGAGAATTCGCACACAAACACATGATAGCTCGCACTCATGAAGTGACGATGGCAGAAAGAGCCACTTAATTTATAGTGAGTCAAACTATAATTTTAGGGTTAGGTTTAGGGTTAAAGAGTTGTTATTCTGTTCTCAGATTGTTTGGTTTTTTAAGTAAAAAATTCAACAAAATGTACCGATAAGAATACCATTAAAGTACCAAATCAATAAGTGGTATCGATAGAATTAGTTATAGCGTTAAAACCTTGACGATACCCATCCCTAGTGAGCATCCAGACAATTGCAGCTGAACAAGCTGTTTTTTACGTTTTACATTTCTGTCCATGAATCCAACTGCCACTTCAAATGAAGTATGCCTTGAGATCCTCTGCTCAAACTTCCCTAAGGTGTCCCTAATGTGCTCCAGGAGAAAACATGGGAGGTCAACACTCTTTTTTTCTAATCTGTTTGCCATTCTAGAGAGGCAGGATTACTGCAAAATACTGTCGAGAAAAAACTCCATGTCTAAGAAGTGCTTCACCTTCTGATCCACTACTAGAACAGAGCAAATATTTGGCTAAGGGAAGCTTGTTATTTACTCCAGGGGGCTTTTGGCTGGCATGTAGGTAAGGGAGCGAAACTAGCTACTGTGAATTTTTCATTCGGAATTTTTCAGTTTATATATTGGAAAAACTGAGTTCTTTCCAGGTAGGGGTGTATTTCACTTTTGTTTAGGAGTCTACCAGTGTCCTTGGTGGAAGGGTTTAATATGGAATTAGGACACTAGCTGCTTACATAGGCAGCTGTAATGATTGAGATCTACTATGGCAGCTGCTTTCTCTGTTATGAAAGGACGATGCTAAGACCGGGATCATGCCAGTATATCAGACACACAGTCAATATATGGTTTCTCACATGCTTTACTCTGTGTATTACTGGCATTCATGTAATCTGACAATTTTAGTTTCTTTGCTATTGAATGTGTGGCAGGCTGACTTGTTGATGTCTTGTGTTTTCTGTCTAACTAATAACTTTATTGATTTAAGTTTGTGGGTCTGAGTGAGGGTTGATGAATTGACTGAGGATTCCATTGATACTGTTTGAAGGTACTGTATGAACCTTACCCACAAGTTGGTCTACTCCTTAAATTTACAGGGACAATTCTTAGGGCCGGCTATGTGGGTTCAATGATATGCAGGCTGGAGATTGGAGTGAGAATAGCCTGTCTAGACCTCAAAAGGCTTTGATGTCAAATTAACATGCCAACAATAATTCACATAGAATGATATTTAAATTAATTTCAACTCTTTGTCTGCTTTAAAAATTGGCAGCTCAAGTTGCAGCTTATTTCTGTGTGCTATTGTTTTTTTTCCCCAAATTTTGCAATGCTGGCATTATTACTGGATGTGTGATGAGTGACTGGATCTTACAACCGTATTGAGGTACTTTAACAGCCTTAATTAATTTACACTCATACACACAAACACACACACACAAACACACACACACAAACAAAAATCATATTTATCATATTTATATTTCATAAATAAAATATTTAAAAAATATATAAAATCTGCCCCAAAATTTGCACAGGATACATTTTGGGGTTTTGGATGTGTTTTATTATTGATTTGACCAAGGTTGGCATTGGGTGAACAAGTATGACGGACATAATAAAAAAAAAACACTCTAGGAGCACTGCTCCTCGGTGCTGTGTTCCTTGGCTGCCTGCTGCTTCACTTGGTGAATGAGTTAAACACTGAGGTGAAAAAAATCCTGTTCACACTGTGTGCTGTGGTGTAATGACAGAATGGTAATTTCACTTAAATCTTCCAAGTACGTTGTGTAAAATAAAGGTAATACACAAATAAGTTTTTCCTAGTAACAAATTATATACAAGTCTTTATGTTTAATAGTATAGATCGGATTTAAATGAACCATTGTCATGTATAGTCAGTGGAGTTTAATACAGAAAGTAAAATACAGACTGCCCCCACTAACCCCCAGCCCCCAGCCAATGCAACCCTGCTACGAAACGGCCGTGCTTGAACCCTTTCAGTGTCCTGCTCATGCCCCACAAATTTCAATCTGGAGAGCAGATCTTGCTCCACCTGGACCCACCATTACCCCAAGACTTATCTGTCCCTCCTGAGCAGCGCCATGTACCTCTTTGCATATTTTTCATGGACTGCATGCTTTCTGGACAGCAATGTGATTTAAGCACACCCCCAAAGGAAGTGCCTGCACTATAAATACATGGCTGGACTTCAACATTGTTTGGAATTTAATTAAAACTGTCGAGTTTTTTCACCTGCTCCAAAGAGAATTTTGTACTAAAAATTCTGCAATGATCCACATGAAGAATTTAGTGTCAAATCACATGTGTTTTGTGATGCTATGAATTTAATCACAAATGTATCTGTTTTATATATATGATCAAATCATAGTGAAGTGAAATGACCACAGCACACAAGGTGAACAACATGAAAATCTTCTTCTGTATTTAGCCTATTCACCATATACTCTGGTCTTTAGTAATTTCTTACAAAAGAAGATAATATTAATTATTTTAGTTCTGACAAATGGAAATTCTATTGATATAGGTTTTGGCATTTACCAGCATCAGAAATCTACAGTAAAGCAAGTACAGTAAAGAAGAAAGTGTGTGTTTCCCCAGCAAAGATGTTCGCAGCTTCAGTACTTCAGTACTTCATGGATTTTTTTCTTAGAATCAAACTACCTTTAGCTTTTCTTTGAGGGTAATATATTAATTTGAGTTTTAAATTAAATGGAATTGTTTTGAGAGCATATTTGGGGGTTACATTTATAGTTATATTTATATATTTTTTTACAAACATCACAAGTTACACAATTTGCAGGTGCTCTTGTAACGAATTTCAGGGTTACCTAAAAGGGTTTTCTACACCAAGAACAAGACTAGTTCCCTAAAGAAACTTTTGAAAATGTAATGAGCCTCCACATGGTTGTTGAAAAGTTTCCTGGAAATCTTACATTATGTGTAGGCTCTGCGTAAACATAACTTTTTAAAGTGCACTCAAAAAAGACGTCAAACACAAATATGCCATGTTATGAACTGAATCGAACTTGGCTGGTATCCTCCTAAAAGCAATGGAATTTCTGTATACTCCTGAGCACAGTTATGCTGGGTTTGGTGAGGAGGACGAGGTTATTGTTTTACTTGGACCGAGCATCCATGGGGACGAGGCCGGGTGCCTGCGGTCGATGCTGTAACTTCAGAGATTATGTGCATTGATTTTAGCACACTGGCCGAGGCTGCTAAGGCTCCATGTTCTGCTTTGTGGTTGCAGGGGCAGAGGGAGCCGTGTTCAGCAACTCGGTGGAGACCCCACACGTCCGAGCAGAGCCCTTCAAAGAGCTGCGGTAAGAGCTTTCATTATTTACCACTCAGGGGGGATAAAAAGAGAGGCACTGTGCAAGGAGAAGGGGCTTTAAAGGGTAACGCTACTTTAATCAGCTTATCAGAGCGCCATGCTAACGTTAGGCACCACATGGAATTCAGTGATTTGAAGCATTGAAAAAACAGCTGATAGAAGGCAAAGCATGCTTACAGTTATCTAATGGCATTGGATGTTTAGTACAAGTGTGTGTGTGCTAGTGGTGTGAAATAACTTAGGGGTCTGTTTATGGATGACTGACATGTAGTGTTTAGTATCTGTGAAGCAATTTTCAATTTATCATATAAAAATATTATGATACCATGTATCACACAAAAAATTTTGTTACACAAAACAATGTGATATAAAGCTGTATACAAATGTTTAGGAACCACAGACAAATTCCAAAAAGAAATAAACATATCTTCTTCAGCATCCATAAATTGGAATTGTTTCATGTATAAAAAATGTGGGCACCATTACAGCAGTAATACATCTCTGGACTTAATTACCTCATTAAATTGACTAATTAGGAAAGGCAGGGCAGGTCAAGAATTGTCATTGGGCAACCTGATTTCTGACTCAACAAACCTTGGGCTAATGCTCAATATACCTTGATTCCAATAAGTAGCTTTATGCCTACAAACCAGGGAAATGGTATGAAAAGACATAAAATCTATTTAAGGGCACAGTGTTCACTGTCTAAAATGTCACTAAGAAGTATATTAGTATATACTTCTGAGAAGTATATCAGAAATGTTGAAATCATGGCAAAATATTGTAGACCAAGTAAACTAAATTAGAACAGATGTTTAATAGAACCACTCTTTTATCAATACACTTATACACAAAAAACAGTCTGAAAACTATTCAGTGTTATCATAATATTTAGAATAAAATCTGAATGATGGAAAAGGATAATTATTCAGTAGGGTCTCAATTTACAAACACGACTGAAGCTTGAAGCTGGTTTGATAATATAAACAATGCAGATACATTAAATAACCTTGTTCTCCACACACAATGTCACATGTTTATATAAGAGTAATTTGACACATTATCACACCCATAATGGTGACAATAAGGGAAAAAGTACAGGAGGCTAATTATTCAAAAATCAGTGCGACATGGAATAGTTTTGTACAAAACTGTGGTTTGTTTTGACAAGAACAGAAAAAATAGGAAGTCAGGAGAAACCTTGAGGGTTGTTTTAAATTGTTTGTGTATTTGCCACAAACCAAACATCTCAAAAAATGGAGATGCATTTGACCACCATGTATGAATGTACTATCAGCTTACAGAGTAAACATGTAGAAGTTCTAACTTCATGCTGAATCTTACAAAAGATTGTCAACCTGCTGAATCTTCTAGATGTGACATAATTATGCATGATTTTGACATCAGTGTTTTTGCCAAAAAAACTGTATGCAAAATAAAAGATATACATAGAGAGACTGAACTTCATCAGTTGAGGTCAGGTTTATTCACAATATGCTGCTGTATCAATATTTCGAATAAATTATTATATAAAGCAGTATTACACATTCTTTTTCCAAGGTGCAGCTAACACATGTGAGATCTTCAGGGGGATGGGGGGATGAGTGCATGTTGATAATTATGTCCCTCTCTGAGACTAATGAACAAAGATTGTTTGAATGATAACTTAAAAATGTATTTTTGCCTTTGCCTGAAATGACATGTCTGTTGTGTTCTAAAAGTTGGTGGGAGCATGATATTTCAAGGCAACCCTAAGTTTCAGGGGGGTTTTGCATGTGTTCGGTTGACAGCAGATTACTGAGTATTTCCATAAGCCTTTGCCTGTCAGCAGAGCGGGGAAGAGGCTGCGATTTGGATTACTGCCTGTTAAATGTATAGCCAGCCATGTTGATGACAAGTCATAAAAACTGCTACCTACAACTGCAAAACAAGGCAGCTGCTCCAGAATACCAATGAAAGAACCTGGAAATTTTGTATTCCCTATAACAGAAATATTTAGATGGATGGATGGATAGATAGATTGATAACACAGATTCTGATGCTCTAATGTTTATAGTCTAATCCAGTCTGCCAGTCATGAGCATGAGATCCAATATGACGAAAACATGACAATAAAAACTGAGAAACCAAATGAAACCAAATTAAAAAACACAGAAATACTGTCTTGTTCCATGGAGTATAGTAGGAATTCTTGTAATTGACTAATACTAATAATTAAACTATTTAAATATGCATTGGGGCTGCAACTTACAACTGTTTTTATAAATAAACTGTTTGTAAAAAACACCTTTCAGGAGAACTGGGGATTGAAAGTATTCTCTGTATTCTCTCACATTCTAAACACATGCAAGATGTAACACATCACATCAAACAATCACACGCACAACATGTCTAAAACGATCAATAACAATAACCTTTGCTCACACACTAAATTAAGCAGACTTGGACCTATAAATAATTTTTAAATAACGGCAGCAGCAGCAGGCTGTCGCCCATTTAAAACAGGCGAACTACCGTAATTTGAAACTTCAAACAAAAACTTTGAGTGATGGAAACTAGCCACACAGATTAAGTGGCTTATTTAATAAAACAAAAAGCTCAAGTTCGTGTGAGCTCTGTCCTTGGTGGCTCGCTGTAAGCTTTTTAACTTCAGGACACAGAGACCTCTATCTACCTACCAGAGATATCACATTTGAATTAGGCTGCTTTAATATGAAATCATTTTAACTTGCAGTTGGATGTGTCTGGGTGCACCGCGGATCTTTACTGCTCGGAAAGTCTGTGGTGGTCAAAAGTAATGGGACATGGCGATTTTAGCGGCTTTTGGCAAAAATCTGAGGGTATTATGGCAAACAAGGGGTCTTTGGAAACTGTGCCCTATCTAACTCTGAAGATTGGTGCTTGCTCCGCTGATCTAAGCCACTCGTAATGTCCTTTGACTGCCTCAGAACCAATGACACCAGGCTCAATTCCACTGCTATTTATTGAAACCCTGAAGGAGAAGATGACGTAATTTGGCTCTTAAATCAAAGTACTACA
>JBBMFX010000021.1:391212-402507 GCA_037832545.1 Rhabdalestes septentrionalis
TCTCTACAATGCCTCATCTCCTCTGAACTTCCAAAGCTTCAAGGCCAAAGAACTCAGAAATTCCAAGCAGCAACCTGCATCCAATTTCGTTGAACTCTGAAACTTCCTTATCCTAAGACCCCAGATCAGCGAATAAGTATAACAGTTACTTTCTCATTGATGACTTTGGTGCTACGATCTGTGTACTTCTGATTACTGGGTTGTTCTTGCTTTGTGAAGCCGCTTTTCAGGTTTTAGCAATTTCTGTATCACTACTCCATTACTATTCACATTTACTATATTCTGTGTTTGTCTGTTATATGTCTGTCTAGCGTGGTAAATAAATGTTGTCATTTTCTTGTTCAAATAAGGCAGAGTCACTTCTCAGGTTCGATTCATTACCTTGCTCTTTAGAGTCATAATAATTAGCTAAAATCCCTTTTTCAATTAAAAAGCCGAGCTCTTTTTAACAGCGCAATTAAGAAGAGTTTTAAGGGTTAATTAATGTACTCCCTCTGAACTATTTCGCAGGCCGAACAGTGATGCAGATACTTAATGCCCTGCTTGATAGAAAACCCCTAATTAATCAATAATTAATCAAGTAATAATTAATTATGAATCAATCAGTTAAGTACAGGGTGAATCAGCCTAAACTGATTCTGGTGGAGAAATATCTAAATTAAACAAAAATCTATCCCAGTGTTATTATTAGTAGGGAATATTGGGATTGAACCGAAATATTAATATTTAATTATTAATAAACCCCTACAATCCATAATTGCATTTTGGGATGAATAGCTATTTCCCACAGGTGAAATGGGCTTTTCTCACTTAAAAAAAAAAAATTAAATATCATGTAAAATACAATTTTTAAAATTATATTGTAAATGTTTAAAAGCATTTAATGTGACAAATATGCAAAATGTAGGACATCAAGCAAGTTAAATGTATACATCACGTTTCTTGTCTTGCTCTAACAGGGAATTTTGGTAATGAACTTGATTACTCTGAGGTACATTTTCAAGCTTGTCTCCCGAGAGATGTTTTTAAATTCACCTTGTAAATTCAAATCAACATAAGCCCATAGGATAATATCTAATAAGCTTACTGACCCTTATAAGAGGCAGAAAAGGTCCAACAAATTATCTCTCAGATTATAAGGTTCCTTTCTAATATCTCTCATTTCCTTCATCTTAAATAATCTCCAACATCAACCCCTCATCCAGACTGCCTCATTTTGGCCTCAAATGATTTTGGCCTTATATGATTATACAGTGTTATGGGTTTAGCAGGGTCTTGCCCCAGAAGGAAGGTTCTGGTTCCTTCATCACCTTTCATTATGAATAAAATCGCCTGCTTTCACAGCCTGGCATCACCAGAGCAGCCGTCAGTCCTCCCAGCAAGTTATTAAATCAATTTCTTAATCAGCAGTTTTTCAGGGACAAAAAAATCCCTCTCTATGCGACACTCCAATGCATATGTAAATAGTGGGCCCAGAATCCTGAGGCTCAGCAGCCAAGATAAACAAATGTAAACCTTCCTCCTTTTACGTCTGACGTAGATGAGTCAATAGAGATCTGTATTCACAGACTTAAGTGTGCTGTTGCAGGGTTTTGCACTCAGAGTTAATGTTTTTGTGAATAAAATATAGTATGTCATAATGATGACTAAGAGAAAATGGTGTTAAAAATAATGAATTACAACTTCTCTCAGAACTCTTGAGCAGACATTTTCCTGTAAAGTCATTTTTGTATAATTATGTCACAGGAAATTCCTTTTTTTATCTGGTTATTAAACTGGGCCAATTTAACCTTTTATTTTAATTACAAAACTGGTTTGCCAAACAGCTATTTCTAGTGCCATATTTTGCTGCTCCCAGCTTCAGTTCAATATATTGTCATAGTGGATTGTCAACAGGTGTTGCCACCTAGTTTTCCCAAATGACTAGTCGTGGCATGTATTTTCATGTATGTATGTGTGTGTTTATGTCTTGGAGAACCAACAATTTACCTTCACTTCTTCAGGTCACTCAAGAGCAAAATCAACAAGCATGGAAGCGCCTGGCACTGGAAGTATGTGCATTGATGAATTTCATGGAAAATGAAATCCAGCTCTCTCAAAAAGCACTCGCCTTTATTCATTCATAAGCTTAAAAATGCCAGGTGGCTGGCTACGTCCTAAGCAGATTTGCACCATCATCAAAAAAGTAAGAAGAAATAGAGAATGATATGTTTGCAGTTCCGGATAGGTGAATAAGCAGGTTACATGTACATAATGGTTTTCCCCATCACAATATGTATGTCTTGTATAGGGCTGCCCAGCAAGCAGGTCTGTTGTTGAAGTGCCATGCTATGTGGTTCACACCCAAGCATGTACAGACTCATTGCCCTACATGGAGAGCAACTGCCTGACTGAAATGCACCTTTAGATCTATTTCCAACTTGTTACCAGGCAAAGGTATATATGGAATATTCTATACTGTTCACTGCAAACAAATTAATTTATGTAATTACTATACATATGAGAAAGCTCCAGACCAAAGTGGTGAGGAAGAAATGAACAATAAAGAGGCACTTCAAATGGCTCTGTTTCTGCAGCAAGCAAGTCTCAAAGCATGCCACATGTACCACCTGAACATGCAAAGGGGCTCATGATGAGCATCCATGCACATCCAGTGATTTTGCATTCAGCTATGGGGAACTTGTAGCAAAGCAGGAGGTTATAAGGGATGCAAAGGCCTTTCCTATGTCTCATTGATCAGAATCCATCTCAGATCATACAATAGCATACACAGCCCTTCTGGTTCGTGATTACTGCATGCAAGAATTGTCAAAATGACTCCCCCACACCATGACATCAGATTCTGCTTGAAAAAAAGCCCCCTCAGGGAAAGTGTGTCGAATGGTTTTCTCAACACTACATACTTCTCCCAGCAGACGATATCCGCAGAATGTTATTGTGTCCCATGACATTGACTCCCCTACTGCTAACTTGAGTGGTGCTGGCTCTGGGATTGATGCATCTGCACTATGCATAAATGTGCTTGAAGCTGATAAAGCCAAGCTCCTGTATCCAAACCATCAGGGCTAAGAGTTCGAACTGAAACAGGACTTCTTGCTGCAAGCCACAAAATGACCCTAGCCTCTCTCCTTCAGAGTAGCAATGCTGCACTGCTGAGCTCGTTTTGAACTTTGGAGCAATGGCTTAGAAGAACCACTTTTGATTTCCTAAAGAACCTTTCAGTGGATAATTCCTTGGTTTTTTTTATCATCTTGTTAATGAGATGGCAAGTGTAACGAACCATCCAAATCATCCTAAATCTTAAAGAATGAAGTTTAAATCGTCTGCACCAATGTTTTTTTTTTGTCTAAACCAGATATCCACAAGCCATAAAGCATCTTTCATTCTAAACCATATCCCACAGCCTTGTTCTTGGCTAACAGGATGGAAGTGTATGCTGCACAAAGCACAGTGAGTAGCTTAGCCTGTCCATAGAGGATAATCAAGTAATAAAATATTGGAATAAAAATGAATTAGAAACAACTACCAAATAAAGCTAAGAGATTGATCTTGCTGCTACATCACTTGGCTGATTTCAGTGACAAGATTGGGTTCTCATAGAGAGATGGAGTAATGTTTTAACCAGGGTATAACCAAGTACACATTGACATGAGTGGTAAGCAAATGCATGGCAATTTTCAGTCTTCACAGCCCAAATGCTACACATTGTTGATGATGCTAATGTTACCTGTTCATACAAAAAATAATGACAATACTATTGCATTTCCTTACAACAACAAGGTGAATGCTTAACATAAACAAAATAAGGTCTCAATCACACATTTGAATTGATCTACTCTTCCTGCAGTGAAAGCAATACATAAATCAAGACTCGAATCATATCTGTGTCATTTGCAGATAATAAACAGATGTCCTGTGTTACAATGACATTACCACACCTCCCAATGGATGATGAGATTGAAGTTCTGCTTGATCACCAGGCATTTCACCCAAGAACTTTAAATAAACCTTAATTTGTTCTTAACCTGCATACTTAATTACAGTAGGCATTTAAAATGATAGTGGAATACCCATACCTGTAATATTACATGGGTAACCTTTAAATCTTCTCACAAACAGTATGCAAAATAATCAAAGAATGAGAGATGATGTAAAACATAATATGTGAAAGTGTTAGTTAAAACTGGATGAAAGGGCTTCCCAGTAATAATGATTAACGTGATACAAATATTTACAACTGTATGAATCAAGTGCACCTATGTTCGGTTCATCCAAGGCTGCTATGATACCCAGGACATAAGTGACTCCTGGCAATTAGTTATGGGAATCATTTTGTCACTTTGAGACATCTGATCTGAGCAGGACAGATTTGATACAATATGAGAAAAAGAGAGGCTTGCTTTTTCCAGTCACATTTAAGGCACTACCTAATTCTGGGAGTCTGGGAGGGTCCTAAGCATTGAAAATTGGGTAGAAGCTGGCAAAGAAACTGTTTGTTCCCATTAAGAAGCAAAGATCTTACCATATCATTTCACTTCCAGTACTAGTTGAATGCACATCGGATGTACTGTATATCAGATTTGGTCACTTGCAATTTGAACGTTCTAAAAATCTGATTTAAGGAACAAATCTGATTTGCATGCACATTGAACTGAAAAACTAAAGGTTCACTTTCAATACTAATGGTCATATGCTTCACCATGAGACTGTAAATAGTGTTTTCACATGTATACACACTTCAGCTTTCCTGGAAGAATGTGTTCAGACCATTTGTAATCCAGTCCTTCAGAACCATTCAGTGTCAAGCAAACCCACACATCTGAGTAGTATTTAAGACTAAATATCAAGTAACTACATTGAATACAATGCCAACTGAGTTATTCTTAATATCTAGGAGTGAGATGCAGAAAACCTTGAGGTACAGAAGACCTGCTAAACATTTGAGATGTAAAGTAAGCTACTAGGCTCATGATACTCGTTGTTATACTGCAAAAAGAACTGTCCTTACAGCATTGCTTTTGAGTGACAGAGAGGCACCAACTGACAGAGAGGCACAGAGTTATGTTTCTATAAAGCAGACATTAAGAAAAATCAAGAGAGGGTGTCTTTATCTAAAAAAAAATACTGCCTATCCTCGGAAGCTGTCCAGCACTTGGAAGATTTCAATCTGAGAATATATAGCTTCCTTTCAATATCTATCACATGATACAAACTTGGCAGATGATCTACTCCATGCAAAAAATACGAAAAAAATACAGTCTGATTCCTGTTTTCATTAGATATGTCTAGTTTTCCTGATTGTAAAGGGTTCTTCTCCCATTATACTTTCAGATGATAGTGGCATTGTGTTGTGCCCCTGGAAAGAGAAATTGATATGGTAAGATATTTGTATCTTAACAGGGGCAAACAGTTACAATAATTTCTTTGCCAGCTTCTACCCAATTTTCAATGTGTAGGACCCTCCCAGACTGCCAGAATTGGGTAGTGGATCATTCTCAGCACAGTGTGTCCACTTACTGTCTACTCTGTTTGACACTTCTAATCTGTTGGTCCACCTTGAAGATGTGAAGTTCTCTCTGCACAGTTTGTGTTTGTGGTCAGTTTCTGTGTGTGTGTGTGTGTTCACCAGAGTTAAGTGAGAGATTTAATATACTGATATTTGGGAACCAAAAAGTTTTCTATCAAAAGCTCTGTTGTTTATGTTTTTTAGAACAATGTGCATGTGTGATCATGACATGTTGTCCTTCATGATATTTACAATATGTAGGCCTTGATGATAGTGTATAGCTAGACAATAGCTGCACTCCTGAATTTCTAGACTGCAGGCTCTGTATTTGCCAGCGTGGGACACAAAATTGGACATTTTCAGTAAAGTAAAAACTTTTAAATAAAAATTTACTTCTGTATTCTCAAATCTGCACACTACCAAGCTAGCACAATTTAACCTCCATTAATTGCTACTCTTTTTGTTAACAGCATAAAAAGACCGTTTTCTGCTATTTTCAATTTTCTCCACTCTCTCCTTCTCACAGGTGCAACTGTACTCCTTCACTGTTTCCTTATACTTGTTTCTCCAGTTCTGTGCTCTCTTTTACACCCCTTCTACCCAGCCCACCGATTTATTACCAGCAATGTTTCTTATCATAAAGAATCAACTTCTATCTCCCAGTGATGTGCCGTACTACTTATCTGTGACATCATTCCTCCCTCCATCTGCCTCTCCCCATAGCCTACGCTATCTTTTCTTCTCACTTCATTGAGCCTGTGCTTCTGTATCTCCCACTCATCCTTCTACATGTCTCTATCCTCCCTCTCTTTTTACTCTGCCACCTTTATGGGACACCAATATCTTCTACATGCGGGGGCTTTCAGGCTCAGCTGGTCGTAGATTTTGGCCAGCCTAAAACCACTCCTGTTTTCAGGTTGTCCAAAGGCAGGATAGTGGATAGTGCTGGATTAGCAGGTTGGGAGGAGCAGCAGAGGGGCGAAAAACAGCTGACTGAAAAGCAATAAAGCAGAGAAAAGATGGCAGAGAGTAAATTCCCTCAGGTAGAGAGAGAAGGAGGGAGAGAGAAAGACAAGGGGAGGAAGCTGCAGGTAAAGAGGAAAAAAGGTCACTTTGCACATCTGATTCAATTTGTAGCATAGGCAGAAAGAGTGGAACATTTGTGTAAAAATAAGGCGCCAGGGTGAAAAGGAGCAGGTGGTTGATACTATCACAGCTGGATGGATGGGCTTGAACTGAGACATCCAAAGTCTGGGAGGGACACTTGATTCACATTATTTTATGTCAGTGATTCCTCTTCCCTTTCCCAGGTGCAGTGCTTTATGTCTCAGCCATAGTCCAGGAGGGAAAAAGTGTGGGGACAGGCACTTCTCTATGTCTCGACTGCTTAACTACATGTGTATCACTGCTGTGCTGAGAATGATCCACGACCCAAATAATACCTGCTCAATGTTGGTCCTTTTGTGTTTTGGCCATAGATAAATGGGGCAAAGGGAACTAAAAAATTATACATAGAAACAGATGGACTCATTATACATTTCCAAGTAGTAAGTATATTGAGTAGAACTGACTGAAAAATATACAACCAGTAGATACAGAATAGGCGTTCCTAATGAAGTGTCTTTTCAGAGTATATTTTAAAATATTAAAATATTCATGAATGCAACATATTTGAAGCTTTGAAATAAAATACAGCAGTGTTCAGATTAAAATCTTCCCAGATAATCTTTAAAAATATTATGTCAAAACAATGCTTGGAACTTAAAACTAAGAAAATCAAAGACACAACATAATTAATCAGATTTTTCTGTCATTAAACAGTGAACGCTGCTAGTCAGCAATAATCCTACCAAAACCAATTACAGTGGGGGAGCTTTTATCCTTCATATTTCAATCAGTGACCATCACAGTGCATTAAGCACCCCCAAAATATGGGGTGCTGTTTGTAAAAACAGCTTCACAAGTTTTGATGGTTTTTTTCATCATTTTTTCATCATTAAGCACAATGTTCAGACAGTCTCCAAATATTTAAAGCTACATGTGTCAAAAAACATTTTGTTTTGGTACATTTTCTTGTGGCATAAATGTTAAATCTTAATCTATTTTCTACCCCTTTATCCCACACTCGGGGTCAGGAGCCCATCCCAACTGCTACGGGCGAAGGCAGAGTACACCCTGGACAGTCGCCAGCATGTCGCAGGGCCACACACTCACACACATTCACACCTAGGGCCAATTTAGTGTACTCAATCAACCTATCCCCCAATCACACATGTTTTTGGTGGTGGGAGGAAACCGGAGCACCCAGAGGAAACCCTGCGCCCAACCCGGGAGTCGAACCCAGGACCGTCATGCTGTGAGGCAACAGCACAAACCCCTGCGCCACCATGCCGCCTCAAATATAAATATCCATTTTAAATTTAAATCCTAAATCTATATGTTTAGGAGATATGCTAATTGACCACATCCTGTGATTACAAATGTCTGTTACTTAGGAGGGAGCTGGAATGCATGCTGTGATATCCCCTCACCAAGATGGAGGATTTGCCTTTAATGATTTCAAACCTTAATATTAAATATGAAAAATATATCTTGCACTCTAAATGTGAAACGTCGCAGTTAGATAGGGCGCTGTGACACCTTTCATAATAGTCCTCAGCAATCTGTAGTTATTTGCTGAAAAACGTTTACTTCGCCAGGAGTCCCATTACTTTTTTCCGAGGTGAACAGTTTTCAGCTAAGAACTCTGGATCGTGGGGGCTGTTATTGCAAACAAGTATTCTTTGGAAATGTCTCAAGTTTAATGGAGATTGGTGGTTACCACACCTAGAAAAGCCGCGAGCACGTTCCATGCAGGTATTGGTAAGGCAAATCATAGCTCGAAATCCAGGCCCCTGCTAAGTCACAGCCAACTGTGATCAAGGGGCGTGGCCAATTAGCATTGCATTAAATTTTGAAAAAATGACCTCTCAAAATTTGTGAATATTTTTTTACAAACGGCACCCCAAAATAAAATGCCAGTGTTTGGCCTATTGCTATCTGACTCCCCTAAAGGCATCCCATCTGGAAATGAATGAGCAAGTTAACCTTAAGACCAGGGAACACTGGGAGCCAAACCTCTCCATGGTCAGTACAGCTTGAATGGTTTCCATTTACAAATTGGAGTGACCTGAAAAAGACACCCAAGGCCAACCACCATCAGCTATTGTCCTGCAGTACTGATGGAAGTCATACCTCTTTCAGAACACTAATGGAGTTTCTCAGCATGAGACCTCAATAAGTGAAATAACAGATTAATAAAAAATTCGAACCAGCGTCCCACTCAAGTACATTAAATTAATTTATCAAAATCATACAAGGGCAAATTTCCAACACATAATATAATATGTGGAAATGACACACATACAAAAAACATGATGTAAATAAGAATGTAAGAGAATATAATTAACTAAACTAAGCCTGACGTAGAGCTACAAAGGGGAAATGCTACAAATGACGCAGAACGGAAGAAAACCTCATAGCACAGAATCATACATAAACGTATGGTCTTATGCTGCTTTGATGTAATTGGTTGCTCATGGGGAATATGTACCTACCTGCGCAAGAAGCAGTCCAGAGTGCATGGCTTGTTCCGCATCACAATGATGGATGAGACCTCTGCAGGGCCATGTTAGCCATAATGGAAACCATGATCACAACCGAGCTCGCTGCTCTCATCCTCAGGTCCATAAAAACCTCCTAACCTTGAAACTTCAGTCGGCTCTGCTTAGTTGTTGAATCTATCACACCACAGCAGTGCTACTGTCTTGAGCCAAACCATGACTGTGGGCCTGAATAAGAGATGAGAGTCCTGATAATGTTTAATAACTGAATCATCCATTGAAGACCTCCTCCTATATTTTGTTTTTTGTCTCAGGTCTCTCTCATAATTCTTCTCCTCTCGGTCAAACAGGCAACCTGAAAGAGTGAGTCAGACTAACATTGTGGAGTGGGTAAACATATTTATGGTTGCATATTTAAGGTATAAAAAGCAGATTGATGTGATGATTACATTTTGAATAGAAAGTGTCAGCAAGCTGTGTAAGGATTGGGACACCTGATACAGAGGCTGACTCCAGACCTCTAGGGCGACGATCGAACTCACCAGAATACTAGGGGTCCCGGAACTATAAATAGACCCAAAGTTAATTCATTCCAGTGTGAAGTATTCTTGCCTAGTCTTGGTACCGAGTGTTTTTTCCCGTCTTTTGCTCTCCCTCGCAGTTACCCGTTCTGCCCTGGACCCTTTCTGGTGATTGGATTTACCCTCTTGGATTCTGGTTTTGGTTTTGGTTGCTCGTGGACTGATCTCTTGGTTTTTCTGACTTTCTGCATGGACGTTGGTTTCTGTTTTTGCGAACTGTCTTCACTTTTCATTAAAGGTTCTTATCATCTGCATTTAGGTCCTTTTCTGATCATTACAAGCTGATTGAATTTCTTTCCATGAGTACATCTCAAATTGTCAAAAATCACAAAAAAAGGGCAGAGCGATATGGTCTAAAATGTGTGGTAACGATATATATAGCAAAATATATTCTTTTCTTCTGTATATATAATACTTCTCCTCTAGGTCCAAGCAGGCAGCCTGAAAAAGAGATGAGTGGTAACTGGAACCTCGTAACTAGCCTGAAAAAGAGATGTGTGGTACTAGGTACCTCGTAACTTAAATCATGCCTTAATCATGTTTTGAGAGCTGGCTTTCCCTAATATAAGGTATGGCATCATGTCCTTACACAGGTACACGGTAAATGGCATTTGTAATACCAATCCACTGCTGATACCTTTTGTCAGATGGGGTTCCTCTAAAAATGCTTGTAAAATATCTGTCTGCTGGCTTGTAGGGCCACCATTTTCTTTCCACTTGACTGACTGGGCACGTGTTGAGGGCACAGTGTTTGGCTTTCTTCGTGTTCCAAAATGTGCTTCGTGATTAAACAAATGTCTTGTATTCCCTCTCTTCGCTATCAGGCCTTGTTCACATGGGCATTTCATTCTTGAATAAATGAACACATTCTGAATGCCATAGGCATTTTTGTTGCATTATGTACCTGCACTTGATTGACTTCAGTGAGGCGTTAGGGTTAGGCGTTCATCTGACACTGTTTAACTCCAGCCTGCAGCCCGATGTTTAGTTTCACGTATTCGCCTGTGGGGGCAGTAATTATACTCTCCAGATGTTTGCATGTCTGTTTACATGTTGGCCAGCTTGATTTGTATTTCTACATTGAATACATTCTTGTTTTATAGTGAAATTCGTTCTTCTTTGTTAAAACTTCAAATCAACATTATTGCTTTAGAAAAACTCCAGGTATGGCGCTGTAGGCTGGAGAGGATTTTGATAGAAATTTGACGCCTCACAAATGTGCAGCAACTGAGCGGCGGGGCTGAACAGCCGTGTGGACTCCAACAATTTGCTCCAATGAGCAGAAAAACAGTTGTCACTCCACGCTAACCTGGCACCACGAACGATTCAGCCTGATTCAGATGCCCATATGGATGAGGCCTTATTGTCACCCAGTATACATTGTAGATTATATATTTCTGCTCAACAGCCAACTCCTTAAACCCAAACCAGGTCCATACAACCGAAATCGCACATCTTCTTTATGATCACCTCCTTCCCCATGTCAGTTCCATGCTTTTGACCAAAACAGGTGCAGCTTGATGACATCATCAACATGTGCTATCGCGATAGGCCAGTATAGTCAAAATATCTACCATTGGCAAATTCATATAATTTCTACCATAAA
>JBBMFX010000021.1:428415-451391 GCA_037832545.1 Rhabdalestes septentrionalis
AGCTGAACATCACCAAGACCAAGGAGCTGGTGGTGGACTTCAGAAGGAGACAGCAGCAAGACTACGAGCCCCTTGTCATTAACAGAGCTCCAGTGGAGAGGGTGTCATCCTTCAAATACCTCAGTGTCCACATCTCTTCCGACCTGACGTGGACTGCTTACATCCAGGTCCAGTCCAAAAAGTCTAGGCAGCGCCTGAACAATCTCAGGCAACTGAGGAAGTTCGGGGTCTCTTCAGCGCTCCTCAGGACTTTCTATTCTGGCGCTGTGGAGAGCCTCCTCACACAGAACATCACATCCTGGTATGGGAATAGCTGTGTGCAGGAACTAAAAGCTTCAGAGAGTGATCCATGCAACAGAACGCTGCTGCAGGTCTGTTCTCCATTCCCTGCAGGATATTTAAACAAAGAGATGTTGGTCCAGAAAAGTTCGGACACTGAAGGACTCATCCCACCCCAGTAACGGCCTTTTTCAACTTCTGCAATCAGGCAGAAGGTTCCCCATCATCAGGGCCAGAACAGAGAGGCTCAAGAGGAGCTTCTATCCTCAGAACATCAGAGTTCTGAATCAAAACATGCCCCCTCACACCCCATAGTACACCAGACCTTACCAAATACTGTCATACCTCATTTCAGGTCTGTTATATATATTCATACCATTGTAATGTACATGCTGCTTCACGCTGCTATTGCTTTAGTCAATCTGGTGCATCACTCTGACCTATCAGTCTGTAACACACCCTGCTTCATCACTATGTTTTTCACACATTGCTGTGCCATCTTGATAATATTGCACAGTGCACTTTAACATTCTTTTGCACATTCCATTTGCACACAGTAAATTCTACTGCTAAACGTATTTAAATACATATCCATATGCAGTCTTAAATATTTATGTTAGATTTGCATTGTTCAGTTGTGCTTATATTAAGCACATACATACTTGTACTTATTTCTTATTTCTTGTTTATTTTTTGTGTCTAGTTCCCGATTTTATTTCCTGTTTATTTTAGTGTCTTAATCCCAGATTTTAAACTTAATTTAAATTGTCTTAAAATAGAATATGCACAGTAAAAAGGAGCGGTTCAGGACACATTTCACTGCATGTTGTACCTGTATGATTATGTATGTGACAAATAAAAATCTTGAATCTTGAATCTGAATCTTGAATTTTCAAAGCAACTGTCAATTCTAATAATCAAAACAGTCATTTAGTCATTTCAATATAGTCATTTTCCATTACAGTGAGAAAAAGAAAGCTACTCAGTTTCTGTTGTGTATTTTCAGAGATATTGTGGGGGGATTTTGTTCCTCTAAACTGGAGCTTTAAACATTACTGGAGAACAAGGAAGATCTCTATAATAACTCATAATTACACATAGGGAAAGGATTTCACAACTTTTTAGGAAATGGTAGATGCAAATGAGTTCAATAATATCATTGCCACCACCCCCACCCCCTGATGTCAAATTTCATCTTAATGAAAAAAACATCAGCAATATAGACTTGAAATAAGAATGTTTCATGCCACAAATTGTGTGATCCCCACCTACCCCTTCAATGGCCAGAAGCAAATACTTCCTGCATCAGATCATCTATAAGCAATTAGTGCATTAATACGATCTCTAATCATGTTCACACATAATTGAATCTCATTTCAGAGGCCTCTGGCTGCAGGCCCATGGCAGTCTCTCTTGCTCCAGCTCTGTTACTATTAGCTAGTTCTATAGGCCATTACCCATCACAGCACAGTTACAAAAGACACTAAACTAGGACACTGGCCTTCGAGCTCTCTACTTAACCTTGATAATGACAGCTCCTCACTAATGCTTTATGCTCACTTACCTCTAGGGTGAACCAATGTCTTGTACTTCCAAAGTTTTCAGGATTTTATAGGTGTTCTGATCTTTCTTCTGGAAATTGTACATTTGACATAAGAAGACCCTGAAAAACTCTTTTTATATTTAAGGAACTTTCACAAACTGTAAAGTTTGTATACTAACTTTTCAAACTGAGTGTCTTCAAGACCTTCTGCCAAAAATCCAAAATCAAAAATGTAACCATTGCTACATGTTTTTAAATAGGCTTATTAAATTCCAACAGGATTCTCTGGTTTCCTACAGAGATTCTCTGGTTTAAAATGAGTAAAAACCCTTCAGTTACAACAATGAGAAATGGCTAGTCATACTATAGAAAGCCAGCTACCTCAGAATGTGGAAACTTTATTTTGAGATATGTTTTTCCCCATTAATCTCTATCTGATCTGTGGAAAAACAAATCTTTGGTGTCCACATTAATGTATAAGGATATAAACTTATTTGATGACTAAGGTGAGCATTACTAATAGTATCTTGTTTGTATTAATATGCATGTAGACTCTAACAGGATTTCCTATGGCTATATGATATCCTTCCATATTGCATGCTGTGTGTTGTAGTAAGAGAACACTGGTAAAGCCTCCTGTGCAACATAAAACATGCCAAAACACTTCAGGCAGGAATTAAACTTACATGTTCTGTTCTACTTGATGGACAGCCTCTTGTACATGTACATGTACATAAATAGCATTTTTAAAATGGTTCTATTTAGCTCCAAAAAAAAAATTTGGTAAAATCCTCCATAGAATCCTTTTTCCCTAAGCATGAGCTCACTCTATTTAACGCCCCTAAAAAGAACAGGAGGAAAGAGAATGTTAGCAATAAAATGGACTTCACTGGGTAGATATATTTAGTTCATGATGGGATGGTTTATTTGCTCCTCCTAGTCCTAGAAACTGTGGGTGCCAGACCACATGGAACCAGTGAGTTTGTCTAAGCAGTCTGATCAGAAGATAGGCGCTGCTGCTGGCGACAATGGAGTGCGTACAGGAAGGACAGGCATGTTCTTGGAGGGAGCATTTCTGGCCAGCACAGGAAATGGCATTGATGACTCACAGGCAGCAGGGGAAGTTAGCTAACTCTCATTCATGCTCACTGCCATGTAAAAATAAAATGTACACATATACATCCAAAACATTGGGTACAGACCCTTAGGCAGACACACACAACCTTGGATAAGTAAACGGTCATACAATTTTTTCCTTCCCCAAACCCACCAGCCCTTTTCTCCATTAGTATTTTTGTGAAGGATGTCTTTGCTTTGAAAGGGGGTGAGTTGCCTAGAGATTGCTATTATTGAAAGGGTCACTGCAATCAGGCACTACATGCTTTTCATAGCACACAAACTCTGAGAACTTCTCAGCAAACAATGGAGATCACACAGGGCCAGTTCCTGAGGCATTCATCGGTACTCGCCCAACATGTCACTTTGTGTCTCACCGCATGCACACTGCACAATGGCAATGTGCGTTAGCAGCCACTGCCCCATAGAAGGACAGCCAGAACAAAGCCATTTATCTCCATTTGTTTTGTCATCCAAAGCACATAAATACTCAATCACTTCTCTTGGCATCACTGAACCAAGCAGATGTCATAGGCATTAACCAAAAAGGACAGCCTCAGAATACTACCCAGTTCTTCCTCAACTCAGTTCTAAGACTGTGTGCTGAGCTGGAACACTATCTTGTCTCTTTTTTTTGTTCATTGTACTGTCAGATGCCCATGTTCATCAGTGCTCATGCTTCCATACAAAACTTGTTCCTTCCATCGCAATCCATGAAGGGAGCTGCCAGAGGCCATGAAAAACTGAGCGTGGCGGCAGCAGACAAAACAAACACTAAAAGAGCCGTAATTATCCTCAGGTGTCAAACTAACTTTCTCCAAAGCAAGAGCGTATCTTTTAAGTGGAAACAAACAGCGTTGTCAAGTTCCCAATATGAGGGATTGTGTGCATGTTTAATGGATAGTCTCTGGGGAGCAGGCTGTAGATCGAAGGTGAATCGAAAATGAAACGAAATGCAACTCATCAAACTTAAAACATTTCTGATGAAATTGGCAGAACCCTTTTTTTCCCCACAGTTTTCAGACTTACAGCTCTACAGACTGAACGATGTCCCCACTGAAACCAAATTGTAAATTTCAAGCAAAACTAACTTTGTCCTTTGGTTGATGTCAGATTTCCTGTTTTGAAGTTGAATCATTGAAAAACAATTATATGAATCCGAGTCAAGTGGACTGTCATTAAAAACATAAAACTGTCATCACAACCATCCTTTTGCAAGGGAATCCAACATCAGTAACTGTCAAATGTATTTATCCAACTAATGGGCTGAGTATAGCTCTCAATTTTGAAGACCTCTGAAAACCATCATCTTTTGCACGGCTCACATATCATTTCACAAATTACACTTTTATGATAGCTCTGGATGTTGATATGTCTGTCAAACATGGTGAAAATCAATAGTAAACTATGATTCTCTGGCTGCAGGGAGTGAGAAGTTTAGTGCCAAAAAAACAGTAGGAGAATAAACAGTACTGGGAGGAGTGCTATGTGTCAGGCAGCCAAATGACTTCACACATGATAAGGGTGGGATACACAGGAGGAAATGATGGAGCCAGCGCTCCTTTTCCAATTTCCGTTAACTCTGCTCTTTCAAGTTCAACAAGCTTGTCTGTCTCTTTGTGCAGAACAATGACTTTATAAACTCTTACAACAGCACGTAGGGTCAGTCTGATCCTTCTTTCTCTAACATTCCACTTGTTCAAAACCCAGGGTCACATATGAGCTAGAACAGAATAATATGGATAATATTTTCCACTGAAATTTAAGAACCTACTTTTCTTCCCCTGAATGGTTATTTGCTGAATGTACTGTGCATGTGGTGTGCTAAATACAATAAACTGTATTTAAGTTTGTGTAAACTGCATTAAACACCAAGAAACCATTGAAAAACTATTAACGTTATCAATAAATTGGGGCCAGAGCCCAAACTTTTCCTGATATGTATTTCCAGAATAGCATTGTTGGCACATTTTCAGTCATGAGATTTACCAGTTAACATGTTTTAGGATTAAGATTTGACTGCACATGACTTTCCAGACCCATTCATATAATATTGGCACTTAAAAATTAAGTAAAGTAAGGAAACCTCTAAATCACATGTTACACTGCTTTCATTCTAGATCAGTAGCTCCACTTTCAACTGTTTTTGCCAGAATAGATTTCAAGAGCGTATTCCTTCCCAATACATCAAGCACTGTTACAATTTCTGCTTCAAAAGACCCAGACATGTATAAGAGACAAAGAGACAAAACTGATTGTTGTATCCCTATCTGACCATAATTAATCTTATATTCTGAACCTAAATCAGAATTAAACTAAGAAAAGCAGAGCAACCTAGCAGACAGGGCAGCCCTCTCTTAACCCATTTAATCCCTCCAGCAAAAATTGTTGCCTTTTTTGTGTTTTGGACGCTTTAAAAGTGTTGTTTTGGCTTTGGCAGCAAATGCAAGTAAAAGAAAGAAATAAACGGTTGTCTCCTCTAAATTTTATCAATATCATGTGACTTGTGTGAATGGAGACATGACAATGCCCCCTTACATCTGGCCTCTCTGGAAAGAGATGTCTGCCTCAATCTTGTACAAGGGAAAGCAAAAAAGATACTTTAAATAACAGATATTGCTAAAATTTTTGGTAGACCTATTTTCTAAAGGGTCAACTACTACCAATATTTAAGGAGAATTATATGTCTGCATTCATATTTTCACCCTAAAAACAGTCAATGTTAGCATGGCTAAATTTGTTGCCGCTAGCATAGCATATAGTCATAGTGGTAGTTATGCCCATCCAGAGTGTTAGGGGACCTCCTTCACTTAGTCCATTCTGCAGTGGGAAGGTGGCTCTATCCACGGCCTCCTCTCATCATCCTACAGGGCCTGTGGGGAGACCAGTTGGGTCGCTGCGGTGGGATCTGCCCCACTGTGCCGTGTGATTGGTCACAGAGGGTCTGGAGGCTCCCATTGGCAACAACTGTTGTTAAGTATAAAACCTACATTTTCACTAACATGACTAACATGAAATGAAAAAATTAAAACATATTGTGCATTAGGGAAGTCTAAGGAGTATGATGCATGCACTTATTTTCCAGGGAAAATTTTTAGATTAAACGGGTTAACTCTCCCTCCCATTACTCATTCAGTGGTTCACAGATATTTCGGGATTTGTTATAGGCAGACCGGGCAACAGAATATCTCTCTCCACTCAACGTATGCTGTTATACATGTCCAACATTTCTGCAGTGCTTGAGTGTTTTCCACTATGGCAGCATTTCTACCTACAAAATCAACCTGTCTAAATCTGTGGCACTCCCATTCAACATCTCTTCCTTTGCTTCTGTAATGGTTGTTTCTCAAATTCAGCTCCAGGAACATTAGGAAATCTCAGCATCTTCTTAAAAACAAACCTCTCCAGGTTTTGAATATGTTTGGGGTCTTTTTTTGTTGTTTTGTTTTGTTTATTTGTAAGTAAAATTTCTCTCTTGCTGTAACTGTTCCAAAACATTCTTGAATGTTTAGGTTGAAGCTTCTTCAGTGTCTTTAATAACCATTTTCCATTAGCACAAAAAGCCTGTAGGTTCAACATGGAGTTCTCGGTGAAAGATTTGCATTATTTTAAACCTTTTGTTCATTGCCCTTGACTAGGCACTCAAAACTCAAAATTCTGAGTGGTATTGCTGTGACTTCTCTGATGTTTTCACTCCTCCTCAGATAAGAACTCTCACAAATGTTAAATATTCTTTATTCTATATTTCAACTGGTTAAAATATACAATTAAACATGGCTAATTTTTTAGAGCAGGTGGTAACCAAAGATGACCGAATTGATATGCAGACAATGGTTAACTTGTGCGGCTGCCTTTTGACCTCTTTCAGCACAACACAATGGCTCCACAATGGAAGTTAATGTGTTAAGCTTCTCATCCTTTTTAGCATAACAATTGCACCCAAAACTCCAAGTTAGCATGCATTGTACTCATGTAACTGACAAGTCAGTCTCAAGCTAACCATCTATTCCTGCCTGATAAACATGTTTGCCTTCAGACTAGTGATGGGAAGTTCGGATCATTTTACCGACTTGGATCTTTGAGTCTCGTTCAGCAAAATGAATTTTTTTCATCACGTTCATTTTAGCAAAATATAATTAAAATGTTACGTGTTACTTCCCCAACATATCTACTGCTTACACAAACGTTGATCATACTACAAACGAGACAAAACTATAATGCTATAAGGAACAGAAAAGTTTCATTCATTGTTTACCTGTGTCTTTAATCTATGATTCGCTCACCTCGCCTCTAATCTGAAAAGTTTTCGGGTGTTTGAGTCGTTCGTTCATCACCTGACAGCCCATTTAGCGAACCAATGCAGCCTGAGCCGGAAAGAGAATTGATTAGTTCATCTCTCGAGTCTTCGAGAGCCAAAATTGAGACTCAATAATTCCAATACAGAAACTATAGGATGTAGTGCAAATGCACATGCAT
This sequence comes from Rhabdalestes septentrionalis, assembly GCA_037832545.1. Taxonomy (NCBI): domain Eukaryota; kingdom Metazoa; phylum Chordata; class Actinopteri; order Characiformes; family Alestidae; genus Rhabdalestes; species Rhabdalestes septentrionalis. Next base: position 435,830 of record JBBMFX010000021.1, read on the forward strand.
GACTGAACGAATCACTCGTACAAGACGACTTGTTGTTCCCAAGTCACATTAAAGATTCGTTTCAAAATGAACGAATCGTTCAACAATGACCCATCACTACTTCAGACATCAACCAGGCACTTTAAGCGGTGAGTTGGTAGCTGGAGCTGAAGGTACACATCAATTTCTGCTTTGTTCAGTGACATGTCAGGTCAAGCTACATGAATAACTTGGAAAATATTTCTCAAGAAATTCTTTCAAGCACCATAAATAAGTTTAAGTTTAAAAAACAGAACAAGTGGCCCCCCAGCAACCGCATTCCCCCTTTCTGAGCCACAAACACATGCACACATGCACACATGCACGTATGCACGAACGCAGGCACACACACACACACACACACACACTTCTGTCTTTTCGCTTTAAGCCAAACACAGAAAAGCTGGAAACTTCAGGCTTCTGAGTGGATGTAATCAAACACCTAAGAGGGCCATTAATGCTAATGGGACTCCATCCTAATGAAGCCTTAGACTATTAGCTGTGATGGGTTTCTCCATAGTTTAAGGAAGGTCATTAGCTTCCTACCTCGGTGAGTGGGCTATATATGTGCCATGTTTCTGAGTAAGTGCACCAAGTAGGAGGTATCCAGAACTATATTTATGAAATATTCACATACCATGTTATGGCCATTTTGAACATTTTCAGACATATTCATGAGAAATGTCATGTCAGCTTGTAATTCTACTCTTTTTACACTGGGTTTTCAATACAATTTTTATGCAATCCACCTTTTAAAATCAATGATACCACAGGAAAACAATGATACCACAGGAGAACAAGAATTGGTTTCCTAATGAAACTTTTAATATGTAATTCTTTAATGAGCTGTGTGAATGTAAAGAATCAGGAAAACCACATTTTATTCACTGCTCATTCCAAATATGCAAGTTAATTGCAAAACTGCCTTGTCTTGAATGAATTTTGTCAGAAAATCACATGATGTCACATTAATTTACCTATTGAAACTACAGCTGTTTAACTATGCCTATAGTAATGTTGTAATAGAATAGTATAATATAGTAAAGTTTCTAAATGTTGCATGTCAATACAAGGCAGCCAATGAAAACAGAGGCTATTTATATATGTCAGTGTTACAGGGAAGGTAACAAAAATTGCCAGTTCAACTGTAAGAGATAAAAGCAAGTTGGTAAATGGTAATGTAAAAATATTGTGATGCTTTCATGAATAAAACTGAAAAAATATCACAAATTGCAAGCTTATTTATATAATCTCTAAAGCTACTTTTCTCCTATGCTGGCTCCTCAGAACTGCAAATATTAGAGATTCCATGTTCCCAACACAACCAATCTAAAAAATAAATTCAAAAGCCTTTCTGGGTCAAAGTAGGCTTTTAAGAAGGACAACATAAAATATGCAGGTCAGGGGAAACACTGTTCTGTACTAATTAAAATATGTTTTATTTGGTGGTTTACATCCAAACTGAAAACCATTCAAGAAATTTTATTTTAGTGTGGTTTTACAGGATGACACTTAGTCATTCACTGTTGACCTCCAGCCCAACACAAAGGGGAAACCATGATAAAGGAGAGGAAGCAGCTTTCTCCTGACCTTTTCAGAAGACCTAACATTAAGCTTCTATCAGTTGACTGGGGAAACATGTCAACCTAATACATCATTATACTTGGATATAGGTATAAAAATGGTTTGAAAAAGCATGACATTGCAGTGCGCCACACTCCTTATAGCCCTTTGGATAGTCTTCTACTAAAGAATTCAATAGTGTTGATTCATCACCCTACATTTTGTTCAAAATTTGTCTAGAATATGGAATTGTGGACCAAATGGGATCATTGATGGAGTGTACAACCACTATTACCACTTAATCAGTCAAGAAAATTAGTAAAACATTTGAATTTTAAGAACATGTTTGTCAGTAAAACAAAGATATTAAAACAAATAAATATAAATGTAGTCAAAGGTAATGACATTTTTGTTAAATTGCATCAAAAGAGATGACTGGGCTTCCTCTCCGTGAGGTTAAGAAATGGTTAACACACAAAATTATGTAGTGTTTATTCGTACTTATTCTAGTGTTGGTGCTTTTGACCAAAGAATCAAGATTTTTGCTCAGCAGAATACATGGTATAATGGTTTTCATATTTACAGTCCTAAGAAATGAGTGAAGATGGATGTGTCGCACTGATAGTACATCCAAAAGAAAAGCAATATAAAGTACAGTGGATCATGAGATTAATCAATGAAAAGTGCCTTAACTAATGCACTTCTTCTTAGAGTTTGTTTGAGCAGTCTGGGCTTGGTGAGACTAGATGGGTATCTTATTTGAACAAATTAGAAATTGTTTTAAAATAAAGAAAGAAAAAAGAAATATCAGTGTTTTAATATCTGTATCAGAAGGGGAAAATTGGTATCATATAATCTCCATACAAGTACAATATAATCACTTGGAGCAAAGGTTTTTCCACATACCACATACTGTCCATTTAAAGCTTTAATTATGTAGACCACTAGATCAGCTGTGCCTGACATATTTCTGGGCACTCTGAACACAAATCTAACACTTGTCTATGTTTAAGGCACCATGGAAACTACCCTCTCAAAGTTGAGAGCACTTGGTATGGTCCAGTCAAAGCAAAGGGAAATTCCTTCTAACTGATTTCCTTTTGGTACCCACTCTGAGTAAGAAAACTACAGAGCTCTGTAAATTGATGCTTATTGTTTTATTATAGTCTTTTATTATCTTTTTGTAATGTTCATGGTTTTTATCACAATTTCTTCTTAACGAAAGTCTTAACTAAAGACTTAACACTCCAGCAATGCTGCTTACAAGTAAGTGATTTTGTTTCTTCTTTTCCTAGCTTTATCAACTTTGCCAGTCAGTTAAATAAGACAAATCCATTATGCCTTATGGGCATGTTTTGAAATGCTAAATATGATCACAAATGTTAAATATAGTGCAGAAATGGCATTCCTTTTTACGATAAAGAGCCATTTATACTGATCCTCAGCACCCTCAGCCAATTGGAGGAAAAATAGGACAAAACATGCAGGCACTAGAACAATTCCCTTGTCCAGAAATTGAGCTCAGCTGTTGGAGGGACTGGGATTTGATCCTTGAAGTAGGTGCAAGAACTTAATAACTAATTTAATGAGATCAAAATGTTCCTTAATTAAGGATGTAAATGTGGGCTTTTGTAAATAAACATGTGAACATCTTGGAGCTATTTGAACATGTTCTGTTTGTAAAACTTGGCAAACTTTGTATATATTTTTAGTTTTAGTTTTATAGCTTTTGTCAATAATGGGAGGGCTCAGATGTACTTTAACTATATACCTTATTAATTATGGTGTAAGTATGCAAAAATTAATGAGCTAATTCGTTGCTTTATTCTAGCGTGATCATTTTAAAGAAGATGGGTGTATAATGTTTCCTCATTACTTATATAGATTGCGAATATTTAGCAAAAACACTCCTAAATATTGAATTTTCACTCAAATTAACACAAACATATTATGATCTGAATGGTTATAATTGATGGACTGTAGTTTGCAATGTAACTTAAAGCTTAACTGAGGCTGCAGTCTAAGAAGCACAAGAGAATTGTACATGGCCCTGACTGAAGTGAGTGTTGTTAGCAACCAGAGGTAACAACAGAGCGCATGAGCAATTATACCCATGATTTAATGCCTCTCTACCTGCCAAACCTGGCAAGAGCAGAGAGGAAATGTTTGTGCCCAAATCAGACCTGTCAGGAATGAACTTGTACATGAGGTAGCGAGGAAGAGCAGCTGTACTCAAAACCATGGAAAATCCTGTATATTTATACCATTCAAAACACTCTATGTTATATCAAACCTATGGAGCATTTCAGGAACAATGGACCTTCACTCTGATTGTGTTTTTTTCTTTTAATAAAGTGATTACAAAGTTCAAGAGAATCATATTATAATTATATAAAGTCATGGCAGCTACCAGTGAGATTTTATTTTCAAGACAAAACTGACAATTGTACAAAATAATTGAAGATTTGTGGCAGAATCACTGCAGCACTATGGTCCCTATGGTTACAGAACTGCACCAGATCATTCAAAGGCTTTGATTAGGTCCAATTTTTCATTAATATATGAAAATCACCCACTTGCAAGCTAAAGTGGCCTTACAAAAAACAACTCTTCATTCATTGAGGTTCTTAGCTTTCAAGTTTACAGCAGTCTGCCACAGTCTATTGTTTTAGAGGGGTTTTGGCTCTGGTATATGGGAAGGTAGGCTGCTTGCTTATTGAACAACGCAACCATTGCTTTCGTACCCACCTCAGTCTTTTGGGGGTAACAACATATTTCTCCTCTTCTGGCTGTAACTCTGGCAAACTTCACTTTAGGTTTTCAGTTCTCCAGCACCTTAGAAAACTCCCTGGAGCCTAACTCACAGCACACCTTCCTAACTTATTTAAAAAGCTAAAGGTTACTCAGCACTCTCTCTGCTGAGACACTCTCAAGGATGGAATTGTACAAGCTGTCAGGAAAAACAAGATGTTCTGTGCCCCACAGGGGTCCTGCAGATGCTTTTCTCATGTCAATCAAGTCCCGAGCAGCTTAAGCAAATGTTGGTGTTCAAGGCAGTTGCTGTGGCCTCAAGGGACTTGCTGCAGTACTTTATTAGGTGACTTTATCAGGGAGTGTCTCTGTGCATGTGGACTCTCAAGGGGCAAGTAAATAGGGAGTGGGGTTGGAGGGACTGCTGGTTGAACATCCAGGGTGATGGATGCTAATGGTGGTTTTTGCGCATGTAGAGAGCATACAGCCTAAGCTGCACGTACCACTATCAGCAAAGACTCTCCCAGGCCCTTCAGACGCTTGTAGGCTTCCGGACCCTTGCAGGTTGGGAGGGAACCCAATCGCATGCATCTGTTATCAGCAGACAAACTCTAAAAGCGAGACTTCCTGTAGGGCCGTCCAGGGTATTTGGTAAAGGAAGTGCTTCACCCTGCTTGGTTATATTAAAGGAGGGCTATATGATACCATCACTGCTTACATAATACTAGCTTTTAAAGTGATGACAGCACAGCAATGACAATAACAAATCTGTGCCAAGGATTTCATAAACAACAAGTAATTTAGTATTTATTGCAAAAGTTAAGTTTATTGTGAGCATATGTGAGTATACATATATATATTTGGGGTGCACTGAATTTTTTTTATATTAGACCGAAACTGTGATGACGCAATCATGACGCAAATGACGCAATCACAAACCTCCCGATCGCCTCGTCTCTTCTAACGCTTTTAGCGGTCTAGTGGTTAGGGCACTCGCCCTGTGCTTAGGATATCACAGGTTCAAATCAAGCTTGATGGGTGGGTTTAAATGCAGAGGTAGAATTTTGAGCTGTCCACACTATGTGCTCTGCTCTTTAACAAAATGATCAAATGATCATGTTTTGTCTGTTGTTTTTCAGTGATTACAGCTAATATATTTCAACATATTAGTGGGGCCAAGAAAAACTTTATTATAAATGTTATTTGATTTTGTGTATTGTCTGAATGCTAAATAAATATCTTATTATTCTTTAATAATAATAATAATTTATTTCGGTTTTGGGTTTCGGTTTTCAGCCAGGGTGTTTCCCCATTTTCGGTTTTCGGTGTCCGCCCCAAAAAATCCTTTCAGATTTGTAAACCCATAGTATTACCATAATACTGTAACCACCGCCCTAATAGCATCCATCAAAAACAGTCCTGTAAGCTGTAAGTGGGGCCTCCATGGATCAGACTAGTTTGTCCAGCACCTTCCACAGGTGCTAATTCAGTTACAGGATACTTTCTTCCACTGAAGGAGACCACTTCCACGAGAATACTGTAGTCATGTATCTAGCAGGCATAGTAGATTCTCAGATGGACTAGCCTTCATCAATAGCCTTCATGCATCACTGAGCATTGCATTCCCATTACCCTGTAGCCAAGTCACCAGATACCATTCTTGGACCACATTTGGTAGACACTTAGCAGTGCAATCTCAAATCATTCCAAAAGACCTGCCATTCTGGAGATGTTCCAACCCAGTCATCAAGTTGTGACAATTCGGCCCTTGTCAAAGGAATTCACATCCTTATGCTTGCCAATTTTTCCTGTTTCTGACACATCAACTTCAAGAACTGACTATCCGGTTGTTGGCTAATATATGCAACCTCTTGACAGGTGTCACTGTAACAAGATATTCCCTTCACCAATGAGTGGTTTTAATGTTGTGTCTGATTGGTATTAGTAAAGACTTAAAAAAACATCCTAATTAGCTATTAGGTATCACTGTATCACTTAAATCACATAAACATCTCAGAAAATGCAAAGATTTTTGTGACAGCACTACCTTGGTGTAACACTTTTTAAACCTCTCAGTCATGAATGAGTGCTGTAAAATATATCCAAACTATTACTAAATAGCAACATTTAGATTTTATGTTGGCTTGTGCTATGAACAAAAGCTCTGCAGTTTTGTTAATTAAGTGAACTGAAAAGAAGCAGGGTAAATCAAACACTACATACAAATAGAGAGATATAGTGACAGACAGACTGACAGACAGACTGATAACATTAGATGATGGACATGGTTAAAGCTTGTGAGCACATCCACAATTAATTGATATAAAGCCAGTCATATCCAGTGCAAGTCCACACACACCATGCCTGTGTCAGAGCTGTGAGCAGGTGCTTTCACTCCGCTGTTCACTGACTGTTTACATATCTGAGCCATCTGCTCTATGTAGCTGATTGTGCAGCTGTCTTCCCTTGACCCTGCAGTCACCTATGGGAAAGGCAGAACCCATCCCAGGCGCAAGGGTTTTATGGCTCGCCAACAAGAGCAAAAGAAAGGATTTGTTTCTACCATCTGTTCCTGGCTGAACTGTGCTAGGAAAGAATCTGAAAGGTGAAAGCAAATGGGTGGCAAAGGAATTGAGGGACCAGCACAGCAAGGCTGGAATCAAAGAGCCCAGACTGCTTCGTCTTCCCTCTGTCGACCATGTGTACGCTAAAGAAATTCAATTAGCACCAAATTAGTCAGCGCCTCCGCAACATAATCCGCAAGAAATTAAAGAAATGAGGAGACAGATGAAGTGGGATCAACAGACTGGTTTGGGGGTTGGGGTTCAAGAAATAAAGTTTTCCTTTAAATATTAATTAAAAAGTAAATGTAATTAAATGGTAATAGTGTTTGGAATTTTCCATAATATTTGCCTTGTAAAAACAGAGCAACTAGAAATTACTCACTCTATATGCACTGTTTCTCTTTGTAGAGATTGAAGCAAAGGAGGCTTGTGATTGGCTGCGAGCAGCCGGGTTTCCCCAATATGCACAACTCTTCAGAGGTAAATATTTACTGGTAAAATCTCTTGTAGTGTTTTACAATGAAATGATCATGGCTCTAACAACACATATGATAATCAACAGCAAATATTAATATATTGCAATTCAATTTGCTGTGTTTGCCTTCTAGATTGCCGCTTCCCAATCAGCATAGATTGGGTAAAGAGTGATCATGAATTCCTTGAAAATGACGCTATAGAGTCTCTCTGCAGGTAGTGTGATTTATCTATGCAAGCATTGAAAGTGCATCCCCTGTTGATGGAGAATATATTTTCTGATCATAAGGGGGATTTGGGAGATATCACACGACTCAATTTGTATGACAGTTATGCATTTTTCTGCATCCAGGAGATTATGCACCCTAAACAAATGTGTGGAAATAAAGCTGGAGCTGAACAGATTCAGAAGACGAGTGAGTTTATGAGAAAGCTTTGCACACAGCTTCACCACATAAACAAAAGCAAGCCTAGGGACAAACTTTCATACAAGTATACATTTTTCATTCCTCATTCTGAGCCTCTTTCTACAAATGCTTCAACAATTTCCATGATCTCCTGACACAGAGGATACCTTAAAGCTTCAATATCCTCATAACCATTAAAACCCTTTACTATGTTCTAGAAATCTTTATCCAAAACTCATTCCCACCTCATTTGTGTAATCTAGGGTGAGGACAATGATGAGGAGCTTTGGGCCATCAGCCCTAAGTGGTCCTATGACCGTAAGACCAGATGCTGGATACGAACAGGTGGTATGGACTTCCTGTCATCTATTGACAGCACCATTGCAAGATCAGAAAGTTGTGAAGCTTATCTGGTAGACAATGGTGAACAGATCCTCTCCACGCACAGCTCTTGCAGCGGTGACAGCGATGGAGGCAGTGCCAGTTACAAAACTGCAGAAGAGAATGAGAGAACCCGAAGCTCCTCTAGATGTTCGTCCATCTCCAAACTATTGTCTCCTGACAGCTCTTGTAGTGGGCCTTCATCCCCAGGAGAACCTCATAACTTCAGCAGTGAAGAACCTTTCCATGAAAAGACACCTCTGAAGAAAGGTCAGAGCCTATTTCGGAAGATGGAGAGACTCCGGCACAGAGGAGCAACCCTGCAACATGGTGGTCGAGGCGTGAAAGCACAGCTAGTCATTAGCAGTCCAGTGCTCCTGGAGGGTCAAGGTGAAGACAAGCTAGAGCAGTTTGATTGCCTTAACATTTCAGAACTTAAGGACAACCTTGGTAGTGAACCATCTTGTTCACCTCCTTCAGACTCCAGTCAGTCAGATAACAGCAGCACCAGTAGCACCCCCAGCCCAGCCACCAAGATCCGCAGCAACCGTAAAAGGTTGAACAATTGGAACCAGGCCACAGAAGATAGACACACTGGTGGACCAGTGCCCCACCCAAAACACAATCCGGATGCCAGTCCTGTCTTTGAAATTCCACATGATCACAAGCCAGGCACTTTTCCCATGGCTTTAAGTCACAACACCATCCTACCCTCCATTGACAACACTTCAGTCAACTGGAGGACTGGGAGCTTCCGTGGGTACCATGGCCAAGGGTGTCAAATCAGTAGTTCCAAAGAACCAGAACCATCCCACAGTCCCTTGACTACATATAACCATCGCATCAGCGTTTATGACAATGTTCCAGATCATCTGCAAATTATGGATGATGATGTGTTTTCAGCCCTGGACAGTGTAATGGAACGTATCAGTGGACTTCAAGCGTTGGTCACTTCATGGACAGAGAAAATGTCGGAAGATGGAGACTCAGACTTTTCCCACTGCAGTTCACCTTCACCCTCCTCACTGACTGATATCCAACTTGAGATCAAAGAGTCTGATGAAGCTGATGGCACAGAGCAAATTTACAACAAGAGCTCTGAGGCACGGTCACACAATCTTCAGCCTACAGAGTATTCTTTTTGGTAAGAGACAGCTACATAATTTTCAGAAAATCTGCAAAAAGTTGTCCTGTTTTGTAATGGTTAAAAAAAGAAAAGCTCAAATCCTTGCTTTTATTGCAGTGTTTTAGGTCATCTACCAGCTGGCATTTTAACGAGGTGTCAGCGTTGAATCAACGTCAGGTGTCAGTGGTGTCAGTGTTGGATACATTTTGCAAATCTAATAAAAAATGATGTTGATTTGACGTACAACTCAAGTTTTATTTATATTTCTATGTTGAATCCATAGTTAGTTAACAACACCATTTCAACCATTTGGTATTCAACGTTGTTTTGACGTTGAATGAAGATTTTTTCATAAACTGACATTATTTCAACCACATTTAAACATTTAAGGTCGGTCGAATGCCAGCTGGGCAAGAGCAGAATAAATAAACATACCCATACAGCTCACTGTCTCACTAACCACTATTAGAACAGTCAAAAGGATATTAGTCTAACGGTCTTTTTATATTTCAGTGCTCTGAAACTTCACTGGTCCAGTGAACATACCTCCTTAACAAGTAACTCAAGCCCAGGCATTGAGGCCCAGCCTTCACAACATGTTTCAGTGCTGCGGAGATTGAGTCTGCTCAGGCTCACTGCTCTGATGGACAAACATTCGCCCTTCAGCAAGCAAGGCTGGAACTGGTAAGATGGGCAAAGACAGACAGGAAGAGACGGGTGGGAGTAAAGAAGCATGGAAAAACGATACAATGAGAAAGGGAGATGAAGCCTGAATGAAAGTGTGTATATGCATGTGTGTGAGCAAGAGAGACAGACCTGTAGTTTAGAGAATCATTCATTATTTATATGGAGTTGCAGCCTTGGCGCGCCTCTTACCAGACAAAACAGGAGGATTCAAGAGCGGTACACTTAAAAAGGAGAGCAAACCCTTTCACCTTGACTGCGTAACAAAGCCTAAGCTTGTGCTGTGACTGCAGGAGAGGTTTTTCATGGGCATCTTTGGAGGAGGCTCTCACTGAGATTTTACTTCACAGAGAATGCACACTTGATGTGTTGTTTCTTTGTGCACATGAATATCATCTGCAGAAATATCGACTGATCCTTCCAAATCAAAATCCTCATTAGTTGCAACTCTGATTCCGAAATTAATATGAGAAAGTAAGGGACATTAAGTGGTTAATAGAGTTGATATAAAAAATGACAACATAGGAAATGCACCGCCATACCATGATTAAGGAAACCACAGTCTAGTATGTCTACATTAACTATTGCCCTTAATTCTTATGTTCAATTTCCTTGCCTCTTATTTGTTTTCTTCCTTCTTTTCACACTTGCTATCTGGATCTCACTCCCCATGGGATAATTAATAACCCATTTGACATTGTGCATTTGTGTACTGAACTGGAGTAAAACTGATTGCTTAAAGCAAAAGCACGCCTTAATTGACTTTTGTGAGGGGAGAGTAATTGGTCTATTTGCTTTAACAACCATTGAGCTAACTACAATAGAAATAACCTTCTCAAGTTCTCCATTCTACCACCCAAACATTCACCCTGATGTATGCACAAACTCACATTAATTGCTTGTTTGACTATTTGGCAGCACCGATTCCACAATAAGACACTCGATTTCAGATACATGTTGTCTGGTGCTTGCTGCATACCAGCACGTTTTTCCCTCTCCTTTCATCTGTGGGGGAGAATATCGGTCCATATTTTGAAAGCAACAGTTGGTCAGGGTCCTTTTACATATAAACAATCCCATTCAGACACTAGTGGAACATCATTAGGCTAATGGAATGAGGTGGATGCAAATATTCTCTTTAATGGAACAGCCTAGTTTGATGTTAAAGTGTATTAGGCCAGATTGGAAATGAAACTCTAGCAGAAAAAAAGGCAATCAAGGGGAACCATGTTGTATGAAAATGTGCTCGTTTCGGCAAGGTTGATCTGCTCCTGTGAGCCAAGACTTGACTGGCTTTGAAGTTTTATCTAGAGGTGCCTGAGCCTGATTTATATAGAAATAATGAGAAGCAGCCCTTAAATTGCTGTCAGGTTATCAGCTACACAGCTTATAACCAGGGCAGTCAGTTCGCAGGCTAATGAAATCAGGCCTTCCAGAATGTAAATCAATATGGGCCACGCTGAATGAAATGGACAGTCTGAAATGTATCATGAGCCATTCGCTAACTGGCCAATATGTATTCAAGGATTAAAACCACTGTGCCCACATTAATTGCTTTATTTCCTTACTGCCAGTTTCATCAGACTTGCAGACACATAGGAGGTATTATGGAGCGTCTTCTAACAGACAAATGAAATGTCAAATATGTACTAGAACAAACACAGCAAAAGAGTCAAAAGTTGCACAGTGGCTGTTGAAGTCTTAACACTGCCTTTTCTTGTTGTTGCACACAGCCACACATAAGACATGCAAGTGCACAATATGTAATAAAAGTTATATGTGTTCTACCGTAGGACAGTGCCCAAAATCTACCAAAAAGTAAAAGCATCGGAGCACAAGAGCAAAAACGTTTTTGGGGTACCATTGCTCCAGAGTGTCCAGCAGTCAGGGAAACCTCTGCCCCCAAGTATCCTCAGAGCTATGGAGTACCTAAAGACTGAATGTCTGGATCAGGTGAGTTCCCCAGGTCACCCACTAAAAAGGTCATATTAGGAGAAGACGCTTTTGGACTTTGACATATAGTGATGACAGAATATTTAGATCCACTGATCTGAGGGTGAAGATTCAGCTATGCTGTTATTGGGATAGTAAAATAGATTCAAATTATAATTAATTTTATTACAACTGTAATTAAGGAATAGCAATAATACTGTACGGGTGAAGTGTTATTCCACTTACATCAGTAGGTGAAAAAAGGCATTGTCTGTGCCTCATTTTATTAATTATTTGTGCAAAACGTAATCTTTCTTAAATGACAGGTGGGTCTCTTCCGAAAGCCTGGGGTCAAATCACGAATTCAGTACCTGAGGGACATGGTGGAGGCTGACCCTGAAGGCTTTTCCTTCGAGGGCCAGTTAGCCTTTGATGTGGCTGACATGCTGAAGCAATATTTCAGAGACTTACCAGAGCCTGTCTTCTCCAGCAAGTTGTGCGAGAGCTTCCTGCACATCTACCAGTGTAAGCACTCCCAGACATGCCTACACCACTCACAAAATTGTACAGTGATTTTACCAGTTTTTTAAGTAAATAAATAGGTGTTATTGACATTGAAAAGATGTCAGTAACAACTGATCCAATCCACACATGCAAAGAAATCAAACCATTCATATCCATTAAATGAATGGAAAAAAATATTGGAAACTAAAATAAATGTATTTAGTACTTCATAGAAAAGTATTGATAACAGATTCAAGACGCCTCCTGTATGGAGAAAGTAGTCACATGCTTTGCTCAGGTGTGATTTTGAAATGTTCTTCCACACAAACATTCTTCAAATCCTGAAGGTTCCATGGGCCCTGTTAATGAACTCAGGTAATGTGATTGGTGGGCCGTTCTAGCAGCTGTGTGTTCGGGATCACTGTCCTGGGGAACATCCACCTCGTTTCATCAACATCACCCTGCTAGATGGCTGCAGATTTTTATCAAGAATATTTCAGTACATTTTTCAATTCAATTTTCTTTTGTATGAAGCGTGCCAGCACCGTAAGCTGAAAAATCCCCAAACCATTATGTTGCCACCAACTAACTCCATCTTTGGTATGGTGTTTTTAGGGTGATATGCAGTGCGTTTGGCCTCCAGACATAGTGTGTATTCTGGCAGCCAAAGAGTTCAATTTTAGTCTCATCTGACCAGAATATATTCTCCCAGGCTTGTGTAAATATTGTTCAGCCAATTTTAAACACTCTTCAACATGCATTTTCTTCAGCAACGAAGTCTTGTGCATTTAGCATGCACACAGGTCTTGGTGGCCGAATGCATTACTTATTGTTTTCTTTGACAAAATATTACCTGCTAATTCCAGGTCTTTCTGAAGGTCTCCACAAGTGGTCCTTTGCTCTTGGACAACTCTTCTGATAATTCTATTTACCCCTCTGTCTGAGATCCTGCACAAAGCAACTGGATATGGTTTATGGAGAAATAATGTTATTTCCACTTCCGGATTATGGCCCCAACTGTGCCTACTGAAGCCTTCAGTAGTTTAGAAATTCCTCTGTAACCAATCCCATCAGTATGTTTTGCAACAATAAGGTTGAGAGGGTTGACAGAGCTCTTTAGTTTTTTATGTGACATTTGGAATTTGGACTTTTTCTAGGCCATCTATTGGGACTGAACCAGAAAATCCGAATAACAGAATAAATTTCCATGGCTTTTTGCACCTTATTTTCCTTAAGTGTTCAATATTTTCCTTGTGTTATTAATTTTTATTTCACATAAAAAGAAAAACAATAATTTCAAGTTAAGATATGGACATCTATGTGTTGATTTCTTTGCATGTGTGGATTGGAGGGGTTGTTACTTTGATTGTTTTGTCTTTTTTGTTGGTTCTGTTGGTGTCATTTTGTAGCACTGGGTAGACACAAACAGAATAGCAATAATTAACATACAACCAGTTTTGGCACCTGGTACACATGGACCAGCACAACACTCGCTAACACCACACTCACAGCTAATGTTACTGTTTGTGCTGAGAATTCAGCAATGGTCCTATATTTCCCTCATTGACGGATGAGTTAGAGGTTGGCTGATATATTGGGCAGCAACAAGGATATTCAGTAATGTAAACCTATAAAGAAAGCCCACACTATAGGACATAATAGAAAATGAATGTAGTATGGGGAATAATAATAATCTGGCAACACAGTTTATGACCAATTAAGCTGAACTTGAAGCTTACTTAATACCTGGCATTCTTCTCCAGGCTAAGATTTCTTGCATTGTCTTTTTCTCATCAATTACAGACTTTCCCAAGGATCAACAGTTTACAGCAGCCCAGGCAGCCATCTTCTTCCTGCCTGATGAGAACCGAGAAGCACTTCAGAGCCTCCTCTTTTTCCTTCAAGAAGTGGTGGCCTGCATGGAAGAAAACCAGATGAACCCCACCAATATTGCTGTGTGCTTGGCCCCTTCACTGTTCCACCTCAATGTCCTCACGAGAGACAGCACCAACACAAGGTATTTTGGGGACAAAAGAGAGATCAGCTCTAAGCTATTACATAATGTCGGATCAGTCAAAGGTTCCTTGCTAGGTTGCCTCACATATAATTGTAAGTAACTTCTATTCTGTTTGGGGCATTTCGTTACAATAAAGATTCAACTTTGCCAAATATCCAATTTCATCTGATTTTCTAAACAATTCTGATGGAACTGTAGTTAGGTAACAAAGCACAGTCCGACATCTGGCTTTAATTTCACCCAGATAAGGGAGATATTATATTTGTAAATTTTTCCAACCATTGTAACATTCAGAAGAGGTCAAAAAAGAGAGAAAGAAAGAAATATTTAGTGGGGACTATTAATAATTCAGCCTTCTTTGAACTTACAAGACTGAGATCATTCATCTATAACTGCAGGCTTTTTAAAGCAGGAGCCCTTAACATTTGCATTGTCCACTCTTCCTCTCTCTCATGCTGTGTTTAAAGAGGACAGGCCATGACATCAACTACAAGGGGAAGCTGAGATATAATGATGTCACGGCTAGCCCCCAGAGAGTTAACGCAATCAGGCAGCTGATTCAGATCCAATCGAAAAAGCTCCCACCATCTTTTCACACCAGCTGCCATGGAGCCAGTTCTATATGATTTCCTGCTGAGCTCTGGGTGGAGTGCTGCAAATTGGCACCCTACAGATTGATGTGTTTTCCGTGACTAGACACAGAGTGCTGTTAGGAGTAGCAATGGGCGCTGTGGTGTGGGCATGGAGGATTAAGCAAAGAAATGCCAGCCCCACTTCAGCCCCACCCATAACTCAATATCTGTTACGATTCCAGAGGAAGGAATGACCTCACTGTGTGAACAACATAGCACATTCCATGACAAACCTTGTTTTTCAGGCACAGGTCAAGCCAAAGGAAGTACAGCTTAGGACGGCCTGACCAGAGGGATCTGAGTGAGAACCTAGCTGCCACACAGGGGTTGGCACATATGGTGGCTGAGTGCACCAAACTCTTCCAGGTACTATGACCCTTACACACTGATGAGGCTCTGATGATTGTTTCACATGCGTGGGCCAAAAAAGCCCAACAAAATAATAATAATAATAATAATAATAATAATAATAATAATAATAATAATAATAATAATAATAATAATAATAA
>JBBMFX010000021.1:477480-495293 GCA_037832545.1 Rhabdalestes septentrionalis
TTGCCAAACGCTTTTCAATGTTCATGCGAATGACCTATGAATCGATTTCAGAGCAATAGATCGCTCCTTCTGCGTCGCACTTAACGGCCAGCGACTTAAGAGACTTCCTAAGATATGGTTCGAGAAACACTCGTGGAAATGTAAACAACTTAGGTAAGATATATCTAAGAAAATCTACTTAACGCGCTAAGAGTGTTCGTTATCGAGAAACCGGGCCCAGGTCATTACCCAGTGTGGTATTATGTCTTGCTTTTTTTTTTAATTGCTTTTGCTCTTATTTTGTTAGACATTCCCAAAGTATCTTTATGCCCATTGACTTCAAAAAATGAATAATAATAATAGTAATAATAATAATAAACTGTATGTACTGCACTTTACAATTGAGACAAATCCTAAAGTGCCACAAAATAACGGCAAAGTGAATAAAAGTAAGTGAATAAATTTCAAGGTTATAGGATTACTATTTAACATTTAAAACTACCCTGAAACTTAAATACCCCAAATACAAGAGCATAAGTCAAGAATACACATGCACATATCTAGTGTGGGAACTCATTTGACTCAATTGGAGGCATCATGCAAAATTATTTTGAAATCAGTTAATTTCTCTGACAAACAACATTAAATTTAATGCTATTAAGATCTATGTGTTAAAATGTTCCACAAAAACATAGCTATCACTAAAATCTAACAAAATTTAAAGAGGACAGTATTATGTATTATTTAATGTTATAACAATAAAATAATTGATTATAGTATGTCAATAAAATTTTAACTGTACAATTCACTTCAGAGCACATGTGCACAGAACATATATTTAAAGTCTTAAACTTTTTTTATGAGGTAATTCAAACCAAAGCCTGTACATATACCTGCCCACTGTTTATAGCATACACACTGAAATTTTAAGAGTATACGGGCCAACCAAACAAACTAGACTTAAACGTAAATATTGTCACATTGGGAACAATCATAATTGGACGTCAGGGAAAGAAATGGAGTACAAGAAAAATGGGTCCTCTCTGGCCCCTACAAATTGGTAATTCATGGACTTACAGAAAAAATGAAATGTACTGTTCTGTCACTATAATTATGCAAAAAAAAAGTGCTGGATAGAAACACAGCTTACTGGATTTGGTGATTACATAACACAGTGTGATCAATCAATCAGTGGAGGCCTTTCCGAATTAAATTCACATTAAATCAAATTTGCTCTCTTCAGAAACCAAATCAAATCAAGGAAATAGCCACATTCAAGCTTACTCTTAGAGAGTTTGCAATGAGCACAAATGTAGCAAAATTATGTAGGTGAGGGCAACAGATTGATTTGATTACAGCTATTTTAATTAGCGAGCAATCTTCGAAATGAGAATTCAGTGTAATGTTCATGAGCAAACATCAGAAACAGATGACAAAAAAACCTGTTATTAAACAATGTGTCCATACTTTGAAATTATGTATGTGAAAAAGCCTTAAACAGCCTCCTTATATCATGTGAATGAGTGTCTTCTATTCTTCTGTGAAGTGTTTTTGAGTCATCTCTGCTCTGCTTATTCATAGAACGACGTTGAACCGTTGAACTCTGAAACTCATCTGATATAATTCTGTGGACAGGGCATCTAATTGCTTTAGCAAAGCATCCATTTATCAAAGAGGTTAGCATGCTGCAAGACAAAGACCAGCTCGGATTGAGCTATTGATGTCACCATGCCCTTGAGTGTTCAATCAAAACATTAATGTACAGTCAAACAAGAACTTAATATAAAACAAAAATGAAGAGTAATCCCACTCAAATTGAGCAAAGGAGCTTGCAGGTTATTTTCTACAGAATAACAAAGAAAAGGATATACACGATAACAAACATTCTATGTGCTGTAAAGGTGAGATACATTTCACAAGTATATGTTGACCTTAGTTTAATGCAATATATTCAGCCTTTTTTATTTTACTATCAAGAGATTTTTTTGTTCTAGAAAAATGAATGATGTAAGCAATTTAACAGTAATTTCCAAAAAGATGGATTACATTCAAACTAATTCATGCACCATGATGACTTAATCCAATATTTGTTCCAAAGACCTAATGGTTAAATAAAGTATGTCAAAATGTGTTGATCCAGGAATTGCCTTGTAAATATGTCTATATTAGGACACAGAAATGAGATTCATTGAATTAAAACAGCCTCCATTATTTATGAAATTATGAAACGAGAAACCCATTGTAATATATCATTAAATTAATATTTTATAAAACACTGATAAAGTTCAGAATAGACACATTTGAGTGGGCGAGCAGGGTTTGTTGAACAATTGTAGTCAGCACGTTTTGCAAACATAAATGTTCAACCATTTTTGAAAAAAAAATTGAAAACCACACCACAACTGTCCACACAAATTATGCAAACACAGTCTGGTATCAGATGCATCACACTGTTTAGATTCATTTGCTTAAATCTTCTCAACTTCTCACCCTGCAGAAAAAAGTGATCTGTTGCAGTGAGTTGCTGTTGCAGACCAATGTAAGCAGTGCAAACCTAACTCTCAGAGGCTCAGCGAGTCTAAAGTGTGCACACTTTCAAAACTCAGCAACAGGTCATACAACCCCGCAGATCAAACATTGATGTAAAGCGTGGGCCACACCTATAATGTACCATTAACAAACCATGTCAAAAACAATGTCAGAGAGGGCTTTTTCATGAGGAGCATCAGCATTGGGTGTAATCCATGGCAGTACTAATATAAAGCATAACATTGCAAATGGAAGACGGATGTTGAAATGGAGATTTTAATCATTCCTGCCACCACATTGGACGGTCTTTCTGATTGTTCGCATAGGTCTTTGGGCAGTGTGAATAGGGACAGCATAGTTTTTTGTTGTTGTTTTGTTGTTGCTTTTATTGAATAGAAAATAGTGGTTAATTCAATCAAAAGACGTGAGGTTTTGCCTAGTAGTTTGAGCGGTTTGAAAAGTGGTGGATCAAATGTAACTTGACTTGAGAAAACATCAGACAGAACATAGGGCATACAGAAATGTAACAGGAAGAAGGATAAAACGGTAATTAGAAGATTATTAGAGCTCAGTGGTGAAGATTCCATTACCATGTGGAAGTGTTATGCTGGCCCCGTCGATGATCGCTTGAGCGAGCTCATGATCATTGCTTTCGAAAGCCTGAGCAGCAGCCTTGAGCGCATCCCAGATTTCCTTGCGGCCCTCAAATGCAGGTGCTGTATCCCAGAATTCATCACGTTTGCTCCGCAACTGGCCGTCTGTCATTGGGTAGTCACTCTTCCATTTGGGCTTCTCTCTCTTCAGGGGCTGGTTACGCCCCAGCGCCACTAGAGAAGGACAAGATGGTGTTGAGGTCAGAAAATGAAGGGCAATAAATCTGTTAAAAGGGTTTATCCTAACCTCCAGTTCTGAGTTCAATGAAAAATACAGGTAATGCAGTGACTTAGGGGGCAAACAATTATTGTAAATAGGTATGGCTAAACATAAAATACTCCATGATTATGTGAACTAGGACTTTATTATAGGTGGTGGGGAAAAATATTATATATCAGCCCCCTAAAATAAAAAACCCACAAAATTATTTGGAGCCACAAATAAGCCATTGGCCAACCCTGATTTTAAATATCGGCATCGGCCAAGAGATAGAAAAACCACAGAAAATATCGGTCGACCTCTAATTAGGACATCTAAGAATATCCTCCCCCCAGTTAACCAGGTCAACATTTCTTTTCTCAGAAAATGAAATCTGCAACAGCAAAACATTTTATTTATACGCTACTCTATGCATTCTTCTCAGTGTTATTGCTGTTCTGACTGCTAGACTGTAATCAATCACGCAAAACAAATCTCTACAAAAAATAAAACAACTGCCATTCAACGACTTGCTCAGTATCAGACTGAATAACAGGCATCTGTATATGAATCAACGCGTTGGCTAGCCTGGTATCTCTGTGTTTTCATTTTCAAAGGACTCTATATTTTTAATACACTTAGCCTTACATTTAAATTATGGTGTTGAGCACTGTAAATTATTGCAGAGCGTTTGTTTTAAATGTCTGCTCTTTATTCATTTAGGAATTTGTATTCATTGATTTTTTTAAAATACAATACAAAGACAATGCCTAATATGTTCTGTATCTGATCACACAGCTATGTGTAGCTTTCTATCCCATGACTTTTTTTTTTTTTCATTAAAATGTGCACACACTAAATTTCTTTTTCTGGTTCTATTGCAAAATGTTTTGTGTAAGCCAGCAATCAGTAAGCCTAAAATTGTCTAAGGGTTTCAAAATATGCACATAGCACATCTAACTAGACATTTTATAAACATTTTAAATGGACTTTAAAGCTTCTTTTTAGCTTACATATTTCATTTGATTTGCTTTCTGTTTCTGTGCATCTGTGCAGTTATAGCAGAAGCATTTTCACAGGGATGAAGTTTTGTAATTCTGATTAAAGTAAACGAATACACATTTGATCAGGAAAAACAATTGGTACATGACTTGTGCACCAATATAAGCAAAAGCAACACCCCTAAATACTTGATACAATATAGTCCAGTGATACAAGAACACTCTAACATACAAATAGACACTTTATAGTTAATTTGTGAATTTAACAGAACCTTGATGGCAGGGACAATCAGTCAAACACAAAAGCTTATTTTTATGACTTCCCTACTAAGGGACATACACATTTACCTGCTTAGTGTGCTGGCTAAACATTTTTTTAAAATCCAACACTAATATTACAAGATCCATTAGTGTGAAGCTTTAGCATTTCAGTGGGGACCTGTGCTTCCTTTTTCACTTTCTGTAGCTTCCCTATTCCACACACTTGTCTGCCAAAAGGTCTTTTGAGATGTTTCAAAAAGGGGCATTTCTTTCAGATAATTCATTTTCTACACTGGACAATAATACACACCCATTCAAAGCATTCATCATAGCATGATGCCACTATCCTCAACATGTACAGGACCTGCTTGCTGACTGCAACTTTAAAGCTCCAAGAGCACCTGATGAACTACACAGAGTCTAGAGTCCAGGCAATTACATCAGCAGGCCGCCAGAGCTCCCTCTGTAAGAGAGAAATTTATTAGGGGAAACATCTGGGTGCTATTATATGCAACCTTACAGCACAGAACACAATGTAACAATCAAGAGAGGAAAAAAAGTGCAGTGCTTAGTAATGCTATTAAGAACAATAGTTGTATTCTCCTCATTATGAAAATAACAAGAGGCCTAAAAGAGGTATAAAAAGTGCATTTATGTCAAATAACTGGATCACTTGCATCATCTCTGAAATAATCCTGTATTATTTTCTCTTCCAGAAAAGTAGGCTAATGTTTGCAAATTGTGGACAATTGTAGAAGGTGTTAATGAAAGATTCTTGCATGTCTAGCACCATCTGAGACAAGTTAGACTGCACAGAAATAATTGATACTGGTTCAGTTTGGAGATGTGTTCTCTGTTAAAGCAAAAAAAAAAAAAAAAAAAACTCCTGCGAATTGACAGCAATAGCTGCTTCCCAACTGTGTAACCAGCAATAGTCCTACCTGTTTTTCAAAAGTCATTCTCCACCAGCGGACAGAGTTTAATCACAGCCACTGGCCATCAATAATTCAGTCACTGCCAATGAATCACAACAGTGCTTTTTCTCTATGACCCAGAAAAAGACCAGCATGCACAGAGAGGTAGAGGCAGAGATGGACAATGATTCCATAGACACCACAGACTATAATCATCATTTAAAAAAAGCCCCATCCTCTACCAGCCAAGGTCAAAACGTTCTATTGCTGTATTCATGTAACCTCCTGAAAACTTAATTTCATGTTGGAGAACACACAAAGTTTGCAAAGGGCAATCACAAAACACCATTGAGCTAATACTCACATATACTATAAACTTAGAAGGAAGAGTTCACTTTTTATTTCTCGTTCTCAAATCCCAATTCAAGTTACATATAATCAATATACAATAGATCAAATCAAACCTAAAATAGAGGTGAAAGCAGTTCCTAGCTTATATGTCAAAATGAGCAAAGTACTGGGTAAATATTTTACTTTTAAAGGTTATCATGGTAGGATGATGATGACACGGACGCTCTGACTGCTCTTTGCCATGCCCCTGTCTTAGTGTGCCCCCTTGTGTCAGTGTGACCTCTAACATGTATTCAGATGGTCCTTAGGTCACTCGAGCTTATTTTAAGGCTCTCCTACACATTTCATTTCCTACACATTTACTCGCTTAGTGTGCTGGCAATACTCAAAATATATGTAATGAATTATTTACATAAATTCATCTTTAACACCAGGACTGTGTCCAAAATGATTTACCTCTGTTTTGGATCTTTTTGGTCAGGTATAATGAAACGATCATTTTGCATCAAAACCAACCAAAACTGCCTGGCACTTGTTGCCCATCCTCCCCAATCATAACAGCCCTCTACTTATCCAAAAACTTGGTACATGGTAATTGGATCTGTATTCACAAAAGAGGTTTATAAATATGGGGGAATCTGTTTTAACAGTCTTCTCACTAAAGACTTCTTTTTCAATACCAACCCAGATCTGAATGTTACTCCCCGGTCTCCCACCAGGACATGGAAAGCAGGTTTGATTCAAGACTGATTCAAGCAATATTCAAGACTCCTTTTCTCAAATCACTGCCATTGTGGCCTCGAGCAATGCATGTAACTTAAATTCAAGCTGCTCCAGGGCCACTGTCACTACACACAATTGTTACACCACATCATCACCATATAAGGTAGTCTAATGTTCAGCTTATTTAAGAAAGAATAGGTTTTAGGCACTTTATATAGGTCTTATTACAATATATGTCTTGCTCCTATGCCCCATGATGGTGTATGGGCTCAGCTTTCACTAAAATGTGAACAGGCAAGATGTTAAATGCTAAAAACAACCTACCACGACAGAATTGTGCTGACAAAAACAATCAGTATACTAAAATCCAGCTTATCATGCGAGTTAGGTTTCCAGAGCACCCGTGTATGGTGAAAAATCATGATGTTTTGATGTGGTAAAAAATGTATTAAAATTATATTACAAATTATATTAATTCAATTATATTAAACTGTATTTATTTTTTACCACATCAAGTGTAAACTCTATATTTACTCTCAAAACACTCAATATATAGGTAAACCCATAGAGTGTACACGGAACTGCTCTCCCACAGTGCTACAATATGAGTATGTGCTCATCTTTAACATGTTGTACTATAATTTTAAAATATTAAATATATTGACTCATTGCCTACAATATCCTTTGTTCTTTACAACAGACAAGATTGTTTAAGACACACCAGAGGAAACTCCATGTTTCTTAATACTAAACAGTAACTAAGCAAACACTCTTAACAATAACAGCCCTCATCCTCTACTCCTCACAGTCATGAAAAACTGCTTGTTCTCTCTTGACAACCGACAACAAGCGTGTTGTGAACAGCCCTCTCGAGGAGCATACGCATTTCCGAGAAGCAGACAGAAAATCCATGGCTTTATTAGCATAGTAGGCACATTTCCTGTGTAGCGGAGAATGCACAGGCAAGGCAACAAGATGGGTGAGAGCAAACGTTAATCTAATTAATCTTCAAGGTGCTGCTGGAAGTCACACTGAGTGTGGGGTCCCCAAAGGAACAACACACACAATTGTACTTTTCCTTAAGCAAGGTTGGTACAATGCTGTACAAACCAGAGGGTTGACCATGTATGATTGGTGCAACCTGCCATTTGCAGCCTTATATGAAGTGTCCAGCTTAATTAAATTCAGCTGTTAATGAACTCTTGTTTTCTTCTTTAAACTTGCACTAAAGCTCAACAATGTTTTTATTTAAAAAGAGACAAAAATAACAATGAACTTAATTCAAATGCATAATGAGTGCTACTCTTGGTTTTATAATATATAATTTTTTATAGTTAAGAGCATCCGGTGTGAATTTATGAGCAAGTAAATTTGAGATTAGGCGTGCAATTAACACATTAATAATTGGTAGGATAGCTTTTATTATTTGTTTGCTTCAGTGGAAATCTGAAGGAGCTTCAGACATCAGATGTGTTTCAGTCCATTTAAAACAAGGGGAAGTGTTTAACTGGTCCATTTATAAGGACATGAAAAAAAAAAAAAATTGCATATTTTGGTGTAAAACTTGTTTGTAGGTTATTTTACAAGTAGGGTTGCAAAGGGGCGGAAAATGTCCGGTAATTTTCCGGAAACTTTAGCTGGGGAATTTGGGAAATATTGGAAAATTTCCATAGGAACTTGTGGAATTTATGGGAATTCATGTGAATGTATTGGATATTTTGGATGATTTAAAGAAAGATAGGCTATATGGATCATATACCAACATATATAAACATTTTATTTTGTCATCAGCAGACATTCCAGCAAAAAAAATTACATTTACAAATGTGACAAGATTTATTTCTAAATAAAACTTTATGAATGCTTTCACCGAACAATTAATGCTTTCAATGAACAACAAAAATATGAACATTGACATTACAACTCAGTTTTCAAAATGTAAAAGGAAGCAAAGTGACCAGGAGCTGATGAGAGAGTATCAGAGCTCTGGGGAGATTTTGGGCACTTTGCAATATGCTTCTCCATTTTTGTGGCAGTCCTCACATATGTCTTTGCATAATATTTGCACATAAAAAAATACTTTATTTGGTGTGAAGTGCTTACACACACTGGATGGTGTTTGTGGCATTTTTCTGTTAAACAAGATGCCAAAAAATGCAAATATATAGATTGTAAACTGAACTAATGGAAAGGTATCTAAGAAGAAACAGCGTAATATTTTTTTCAGTAGCTAGCACCATGTTAAGCTACCTTCTTTAATTAAAAAGTTGCTAGTTAGCTAACATTTAGCATAACTGTTTTACCATATCTGACTGGTTATTTTTCAGTAGCTAGCACCATGTTAAGCTACCTTTTGTAATTAAAAAGTTGCTAGTTAGCTTACATTTAGCATAACTGTTTTACCATCATATCTGACTGGTTATTTTTCAGTAGCTAGCACCATGTTAAGCTACCTTTTTTAATTAAAAAGTTGCTAGTTAGCTTACATTTAGCATAAATGTTTTACCATCATATCTGACTGGTTATTTTTCAGTAGCTAGCACCATGTTAAGCTACCTTTTTTAATTAAAAAGTTGCTAGTTAGCTTACATTTAGCATAACTGTTTTACCATCATATCTGACTGGTTTAGCCAAGATTATGCTACAATATATGTTTCTACTAGCTATCTTTATGTCGTAACCTTCAACTTTCATAATTCCCAGTTTATTCCATTTCATTACCGTTAATTCCCATTAATTCCCATGGAAAGTTTCCAAATGTGAAAATTCCCAGAATTTTGCAACCCTAAGTACAAGTATACAAATATACCTTGATACTGACACTGGTCCTAATAGTGATTCAGTTCAAGCAATATTTTAAGCGATGTAAATGTATTAATGATCTGATGCTGCACAGTTTGTGTTAGTTATATTCCAGAGCTTCATCAGCAGCCAGGTTCTGGATATGGGACACTGTTGACTGAATATTTTGAGAGGTGGACTATTCTCACCTCAGCAGCACAATTGTTTTAAGGTCACTGTTGTGTTGAGATTGACCCACCACGCAAATAATAGCTACACAGAAACAGTTGTAACTTTGTAAGCTGATAAAATGTACAACGAGTACAGATATAAGTGATGTGGCTGCAAATGAATGGGCTTGTCAGTATAAAGTGAGTGAGTGAATAATAATCATGACGAAATAACTCAGAAGCCAAAACAAAACATATGACAACACTGCAGAGGGAAAACTCCTGTGAACCCTCATTTAGTTGAGCTGAGGTTTACCAGATCAGTATGGGAAATGAAGATTCTAAATTTCTCTGTATTTTCCCTAAACCAAATTTTTGGCAATCAAGTGACTCAGTCCTCCTTTCATTTCTTCCATCTAGCCATACACTAGTAAACTCCTTACCTACTGTACTTCTAAGAAATTACTTAAACACATTATACTAAAATTTGTGTCACACCAGCTTTTCTGTTATGTTTTGTGGTACAAAGCAGCCAATGAGATTCACTTCTGCAATCACACATAATTCTGACTTGAAATATTAAACCAACCTAGAATTTCAATACAGTGTCAATTCATCTGAAAATTTATATAAAAAGCTAACAGGTAAAATCCCCATCACATCAACACCAAAACTTCACAAAAACCCATTTTCACTTAATCAAAAAGACTATACAACATATATATGAGTGCATTACTTTAAGCCTGAGCTTGAAAGACGGTTTAACGACCAATGGTTAAGAAGAAAAAAGCAGAACCAGTCTGGAAGACAACTAATGGCCACCATTACCGGATAAGGTTCCTCTTTACAGGAAGCTGGTGGGTCAGTGCAACAAGAGAGTTTGTGGTTAAAAACACAATAGTTCACATCTTACACATAAGCTGAAAACAGACAGATGTTAACAATGCTCGAGGAGACATTTATGAGTATGGAAACACCTGAAATGCATTTCAGTAGGCCTATCAATGCTTAACAAAAAACTAGAATTTTCTCTGGATTAGAAACTGATAGCACAGAGATTACTAGAGCCCACGGATCCTGGCCGTTTTTCTGTAGGATTACAGTTTGTGAATTTAATTATAACAAGAATCCCAAATGAGTACCATCTGTAATGTGCTCTTAAAGGTCTACTAGGAGCATTCATGCTATGTTTGTGTGCGCAAAATGGAAAGAGAGGGCAAAGCAATAAAAACACAAAGTAAGCGACTTCATCCTTGAGGTATTTAATACTGCATGGACTTCCCATCAGGAGAACGTGGCTGCAAAAAGTAAAAAACTCTCCAAGAGGCATTTGGCCTGAGGGTGTGCTGACATCTGGGAACTATCGGCTCAGCCAAGCCAGCCCATGCAGGAGAAAGCAAGTGTCTCTGACATACAGTCAACAGAGTCGGTTAAAGAGAGAGAAGGAACCGCTAGAGCTCAGCTGATATAGCAAGGTTCTGCAAATCTATTGGCATGAGCATAAATAACATTAAGAAATGTGATTTGGAAGTACATACAATGTACCTTAAACTTGCTTATATTTAAAAAAGACATTTGTGATTTCCTGCATTTTTAATACATAATGATAAAACTGACATTAGTACTGACCAGTCACTAAATTAGACATAAATACTTCTTTCATTTTTAAGCTCCTTTTATCATTAAGGGGCACTTTGTATTCTACACTAACAGATTGTAGCCCATCTGTTTCTCTGCATCACTTGTATGCCCTGTATACCCTGTTTATTAGTGGTCAGGACCCACACAGACCACCTGCGTGTGGGTAATGTTTGGGTGGTAATTATTAAGGTTATACTCAGTGTGAGAACTAAAACAGGTCTGAAGAACCCCCAATTAACAATTAACATCCAACAAACAGCCATATTTGTAATATATCACATTAACATTCAAAAGTATAATGTTTACTTGAGAGAACACTAGTGTCTTGCTGAAGTTTTCATGAAAACTGCTCCTTGCATTACAGAAAAAAAGAAAATAATTTTTCACTGTCGGTAAGCAAGTTTTACCATTGCTGGTGGTGCGGCAATCACCGTGGTGCATGGTGCATTCAAATGGTCTTTTGAACTTTTAACTGCTTCCATAATTAGTACTGGTATCTGTGACAAAAGTTATTGGTCAAACCCGAAGTCATACACATATTTCAACAACATAAAAGCAGTAGGTCGGCTTGAGTCTCATTTCTTAGGGTCAGTCACATGCTCCAGAACAATTCAGCAGTGGAAAAAAAACAATGGTAACAGACTTCTCGTTTTTACAAGATTTTTACAAGACACACACAGGCTGGTATCACATGACAGTTGAGGTCAAGTTGCTCAGCCTCTGGTTTCTCAAATCCAGAGGCCTCAGACTCTAAGAAGACAACAGTATCAACTGCTGTTTACCTTTTTCTCACTGGTATAACAGAAAAATAGATGTCCCTCAAGGCCAAGAATGGCTCCATCCACACCTATGCCAATCTAGTGCAGTTAGTGTCCAGTCCACCCAGCTGAGGCCACCAAATGAGCTACCTATTGTACTGAAGAAATCTGCATGAGTACATTTGTATTAGATAATTATTCAACTATAGATATTTAAATGCCAAAAGACAAAACAATAAATGATACTTTACTATATAAAATAAGCTCACAACACTGCATTTTTTGGTCTTTGATTTGAAAGCTTGGTACAGATACAATGTAGGAGTTGTGCCACAAATGTAATCATGAATTTTTGTTCAACATTTCACATGCTGCAAAGCAGTACATGTTCATAAACAAGATCAATGATGCTCTCTTAGACTCCCTCAGCTGATTTCCTGACAACAGGCAATAAACTGTTGTATGTCCTCTAAATCTTTCATTCTTTAATGCAGTTGGCCACCACTGTGAACAGGTGGTGAATATAAGCATTTGTCACTCTGAAATGAACAGGGAAACCTCTGAATGGAAGACAAACCAGTGGTCCAACAGATATGTTTACTACATTTAACATTCTGCAGTGCTTCATATTTTTTGACCAACAGCCCTTATTCCATGCTGTCACTTCCTCAGCTGATGGTTAATAACTATTTTCCAAGAAAACACTTAAACCAGTCTTAAACTATGCTGCTTCATCAGTTTGATGAGAAGAACAGATGGGTAGAACATGTGATAAATGTTAAGATAGCTTTGTAAATGCATGAAATGTTTAGGTGTGACATCAATGTGTAAACTGGGGTATATCATTAGATAGCTAAACTATTTCCATAGTCAATAATTTCATTACTTAAAATAATGGGGGGAAACAAGTAATCAGAAACAAATGGGTTTTTTTTAATTTAATACATTTCCAGCACATAGTCAGCTTCATAACTGTTTTTTACAGAACTGAATTTTTAAAACAATTATATGAAGCTGCCATATTGCAACTGATTGAAATGGGCCAAAACTGAACAAACAACCTTTTTGCCACAGATATCTAAAACCAACAAAAGCTTTGTAACAATGTTTATGCTCATGATGTTACACAATTTTCTGGCAAAGTGCAAAGTTAAAAGCTGTGTAAATGCAATGTGCTTATTTGGTCCAATAATGTGAGTTACAAAATAGTCTAATAAAAATGGGCCCCAAAAATCAAGTATTAGGAATGAGAACCGGTACTAAATTGGCATCTGTTCCTGACTGGCAACCCTGATAACCATTCCTACTAGGTATTGGCCCATTTTGCTGAAACTGAAGAAATTTGAATGAAAGTTGAGACATTCTTAATTGCTACATCCATAACAGAAAATGTATTTTACAACAAGGTTTTAGAACATTTGTTGAATTCACTGCAGTTTCTTGTAACACTGATTTATCATAGCAAAATTTGATTATAGTTCATAATTTTTCTTGGGTTTACAGTGAACTGCCGCTTGGCTTTATTTAGAATGGGGAAAGAAACTAGGATGAAACATTATGGCGATGAATAGCAAATTAAGAATTTATAAGGTGTCGTGTTAAAAAAAATAATGGGACAAAATGTCACTCCTACCGCAAAGAGATAAAAGCTCCCTGTACATCCCCATGACGACACGACCTCAGCCTGGCACAGGGACCGAGGAGCCTGTTCGCCCTCAGAAGTCAAATGCTGCATAATGCAGAACGGACACGGAGCTCAGATTTCACTTTTCTGCACACTCCAAAACACCATACACTACAAGGCCTTATTGGACTTGTACTTGGAAAAGTACAATGTTAAATATATGAGGGACATTCAGAGATGGAACCTTAGTAGCAGGAGGAATGATGGTTTTGGTATATCTTATGGTACAGTGAAAAAAGTGGCATACTAAATTACGAATAAACATATTCAATAATCAAGTTATACATCAAATATCTTACGCAAAACAGTAAAAGCTTTTATTTACATATCTCTTTCGGAAACCAAGACATAACAAATGCTGACTATGAAAAATAAAACCACATTTAAAACAATTTTAAATGTCCTTGAAGAAAGAAATTCATTAACCCCAACCTCAAAATTAGAGAGAGCTGCTCCTTGCATTACAGTAGCAAAATCTGTAGCCCATCCTGTTATTAGCACTTTTATCTTATTTGTGTCTTATTTAATCAGTCATACACACAGTACTGTTCAGCTTCTATTTGTGGACCTGTTATGCCATTGGTTTGTGCAAAATACTGCATTGTAAGTTGCTATTGCTATTTGCTTTCCAAATTGCTGTGCTGGAACGCAGTAAACTTGGGTATGAAATGATTTCTAGCCCTGATGTCCAACTTCCACAGCAAATGGAATGCAGCATAAGTGGCTTCATAATTATAGGATATGTTATTGCATTAATTAAACATTATTTTGGTTGTAAATTTGTTAAAGTGTTTGATTTCAGGATCAGAATCAGAAAACTTTATTGGTCCCAGATTAAATTGCTTATGCTATGACAGTCCAGTCACACAGAGATACAAAAACAAGAACACTACAAAATATAATATAACTGTAAAATATAGTATTGTCCAGAAAACAGAAGAATTATCTGAACTATACACACAATGCAATGTACAAAACTGCTGCAGTCAGTAAGAGAGGTGGATATAAGTACAGTGTGTGTCAGGGTCAAGAGTTATAGAGTCTGATGTGTGTGTATATATGAGAACGGGAAGAGTTATACACTCTGCTGGGTGTGTGTGTGACAGGGGGAGGAGTTATACAGTCTGATGGGTTGGTGTGTGATGGGGAGGGGTTACAGAGACTGATGGTTGGGTGTGTGACAGGGGGAGGAGTTATAGAGTCTGATGTGTGGCTGTGACAGGGGAGGAGTTATAGAATCTGATAGGTGGGTGTGTGACAGGGGGAGGAGTTATAGAGTCTGATGTATGGGTGTGTGAAAGGGGGAGTAGTTATGGAATCTGATAGGTGGGTGTGTGACAGGGGGAGGAGTTATAGAGTCTGATGCATGGTGTGTGGGTGACAGAATGAGGAGTTTCAGAGTGTGATGGCTGGGTGGGTGTGTGACAGGGGGAGGAGTTATAGAGTCTGATGCATGGTGTGTGGGTGACAGGAGGAGGAGATATGGATTCTGATGGAATCCCATGATTATTAGTCGGGCTGGACAAGTGTAAGACTATCTGTCAATAATCTTGTTCATGAAAGCTTGGACCTGGACTCTGTAAAGCTGATTTGTGACAACCTGGGTGTCAAAAGCGCTATAACATTACAATTGAATTGAATTGAATTAATGGGTGGGTGTGAGACAGGAGGAGAAGTTTTAGTTTTCTGTTAACTTAGTTGGTAGTAACTTGGTTTAAAACAGATGTTGACTCTATGGCTAAAGGTACACCTCTGTGAGATCACAAGACTGTAGAGTGGATGATTGGCCCATGATGAAATTAAGTCTCTTATTCATCATGTTCATTTTCAGCCACAGCATCCAAGTTGTCAACATCTTCATGCACCACTGAGCCCACTTTCCTGATCAGCTTGATGAGTCTCTTGGTGTCTCCAGCACACAACCGCACATAAAATGGCACTGGCCACTGCAGACTCAGAATATCTGCAACACAGTGCTGAAGACTCTAAAATGATGAAGTATATTTAGGAAGTACAGGCTTCTTTAATCAGTCTAGCTTATTATTTATGAGCACACTAAGGTATGTGTAGTCCTAAACAATCGCCACATCTAACTCACTAATGGACAATGGGGTGAAAGAGAGTCTCATGAAAATGCTAATGAATGCGAGGGTCATGTGTCTGACTACTCTGTGTTTGACAAATCCTGCTGGTTGACCAACTTGCCTTGATATAAAAAAACTGTTTTCAAGGAGCTTTCCTTGAGTGTGATAGTGTATCTCTTTGGGTGTGTGTATGCTAGCCAACTGTTGCTAGCAACACAATAGGGCTCGGTGTTTTTACTGTTCGTGATGCATCCTAATGTTACAGTCTGAACAAGTTCTGCTTTTATATGAGATACACTGGTATGTTAGCAATTACACTCAGATCTTAGGAAATGTTTTATACATGAACCAGTAAACCATCCAGTATAAGGCAAACTCTGTCCTGCTCACAATAACTAGTTAGCAAGTATTACCAAACCAGTCATTAGTATTAGAAACTTTACACAGTGAGAGAATTCAGTGAATGTAAAAAAACCCTTGTTTTACCTTCTGACTTTCTTTTACAGGTGCTGTCATATGTGTCATGATTGGTGTAGTTAGGTATCAGTGACAGGTGTTGATCAGGTGTACTGAGCTACAGCACCAAAGTTGATTGGTGGATGCTGACTTAAGTCTCACTTTAAAGGTCTTTGATACAGTTGTGGACTACTTGAGCCCTGATGTACGTCGCTCTGGGTGAGGGTGTCAGCTAAATGTCATAAATGTAAATGTAAACTGGGAAATAATGTTTTTATGGAAAACAGAGTGCCTTTGTTAATTACTCTCCATTTCATTTTTGCCATTGGAAAAATGACCATTAATTGCTATTCTGTTTCATCCTAATTATACAATTTACTGCATACAAGGCCTTTCTTTCCTTGGATCTTGTCATAATGGTGTTACCTTTCCAAAACACCTGCAGTCCCTTCTGACACACTAGGCCTAATTATCATTCCCTTGGGAAGAATACATTTTTTCATGGAGCTGAAAAAAGAAGCACTTAGGGGAAACAGGCATTGTTAAGTCTACCTATGACCTTTACACGGGCATCTAGCATAGTGAAATATGTCTGGTTTCTAGGTGTCTGAGAAAATCATCAAGGAAATTACAGCCCAAAAACATCCTGAAATTTCAAAACATCTGACTGCGACCAAATATACTCACACCCACTAAAACATCCATACTGATCTGAATCTGATTTATTTTAAAAGTCACATAGCAGCATTGATTTGGTGAATAACAAAGGATTTAGAATTTGATTTTGACAGACTGTGCTGGAATTCAATTTAAATGTATGATTTGCAGCTCTTTGCCACTCACCACAGCTAACACTTACAGGTAAGGCATTCCAGATGTTAGTCAGGACTCTGCATAAATGGTTTTGAAAAGAAAACTTTGCAGAAACCAAGTAGATCATACACGTTTAGTGTGATGTACAGACATGACATAGATTCACTGAGGCAACCATGCTGTTTCCTTTGTGTCCTAGCAGCCCATCCCCCCAAAAATCAAAAGCTACAACTGTAGCTCTGCAATAGGCAACATCTGCAAAAGCACACACCGGAAACCCCCTGTGTTTTGAGGAGCAGAAGAATGGCAAAGACTTTGTTAAGATGGCTAATAAAAGTAGTCTCTTACAATTTGCTGACGACGCTTATTAAAACAATTGCATAGATAAAATGACTACAATTCAGGTTTGTTAATGTGCGACGCTTGTGCACATACTGAAACGGCGTTTGACTCTGGGCGTTGCAGTTGAAGCTTCTTGAGGATAATCACAGTTCACAAAGTTTTTTTTCCACTTCTCGGTTTGTAGGCTGGCTGCTACAAGCACTCCCACCCCGTTACACCGGCCCTTCACCCCCAAAAAGTGAAGAATTAATCTTATAACTGCACTGTGTTAAGAGCCTCCATTGTGGCCTGTGTGATAGACACCGAATGCTGCAGATGGAGAGCCGTTCTGCATTCCGGTGCAAAAAGGTTGACCCACATTAAAAAGAATAAAATAAAAGAAAAATATAAGACATGTGTGCTTTAAGACATTTTCAATGGTGTGGTGTCCATTGCATATTCAGTCATATTCGACTCTGCTCAGTCAGGTGTGGT
>JBBMFX010000021.1:530898-547308 GCA_037832545.1 Rhabdalestes septentrionalis
AGACAAAAACAGGATTAAATGACCAATAAAATTATTGTTTTTGTTGTTACCGCGTTACTCTTTAAATAATTCGCCACGTGTGTCCCCCTAGTGTTGAGACACGAGAAAACCCCCCCAATAAATTCCATCGCGAGATGAAGAAATCCCGCGAGAGCTGGTGTTCGGACTGGGTATTTGGTCACACACGTGGTGGTCTCAGGCGGGCAAAGAGAAGATGGCGGACGTAGAGAGTGGGTGTCGTTTTGCTCTGTGTTTAAGCGTGTTTTTGCCTTATTTTGCTATAGATTTCTTCGTGCATTTGTTCAGTTTTAAGGTGAAGCGCGCGTGTTTGTATTTATGGCGTTGCAATAGCAGTGAGTTGTTAGAAAGTCGTGGTGTAGCAGAGTGGCGAGTTCAGCTGTAAGGTCTAGACACATTTTTATGTTAAATTTAAACTGTTCAGTATGTGCAATAGTGTTTTACAGTGTTAAAGATATTGTTTGGTAAACCTCACAATTTAGATGTAGGTTATGATTTGTTTAGTTAGTGGACTGGGTTGGTTTAACTTAATTTGGGCGTTAGCTCTCCAAGGTTCAGGATTTGTTTGCCTTTCTAATGTAATATCAGGTTTTAATTAATGTAGCTGTAAAAACACGCACCTTTACGTGCTTGGTTGTCTTTCATTGACGTTTTTGGAGCTTAGTCTGTAGCTTTTGCATTGTCGTGTAGGCACAGATGTAATTGACATTAATTTATATATATTTTTTTTTTATTGTCTAGTTATAAAAATCTTCTGTTTTTGATTTAATGCGTGTTGCAGGAGTAAAATAGAAGGTTCATGATCGTTAATTTGTGGAAATTGTTCACTTTTGTGCACCACGTGTTTGTCAGCGTCGCCACGTGTTTGCTTCTCGAAACGTATTGAACTGGTCTGAGAATTCTGAATAAAAGCCTGTAATTTGTCTGTTTTGTTCTTAGAACAGCCAGAGAGTTTAAGTCGCAATTTGTTGATAGAACTGGGGATTTAAATACACAAATTAAGTATTATAAATGGAGAACCATTTGGACGTATTTCTTATTTCTTCGTAATTCTTATTTTGACCCATGCAGGCCTAATATAATGTAGTTCACGTCCAAATGGTGCTGTGTTTGAAACCAGCTGTATGTTTGTCTTTTTTGAAAATTTATTTTTTGTTCTTCAGTTGCTTCTTGCAAAAAGGAGAAAAAGAAGAAGGTGAAGAAGATTTCAGATGATGAAATTGGGGTAATTATGTCTGGAGTATTACTTCTCCACAAATGATGTTTGGCGAATTAAATACTACTAAAGTATTGATTTGGGCCAATTCTGTTAAGGTTTCCTTGAGCATATGGTCATGACTCTCTGTCTTCATTTTGGTCAACAAATGAATTGTTTTGCCCACAGGAAATCCAAGAAACTGGTGATTTCCTCATCAAACCTGAATCCAAAGTCGCCAAGCTTGACACATCTCAATGGCCTTTGCTCCTCAAGGTAAACTCTCCACTCATTCTAGCACCTCAGTATAGTGCTAACTGGGCATGTGAAGTGATGAACGTGTTTATCCATTCTCTGAGTGCTGTTGGCTTGGTTTCCCTGCTGCCTCTATGGTCCGTTCTGGGCCGTGGGGTTGAGGCTGCTTGTCTGTCCTCCACTAGTCCGGTGTTCTGCTGGGCCAGTAGGCTAGATTTAAATTTCAGCTGGTGCGGAGAGATCAGACCAGCACCAGCAAAGAAGAAAAGACACTTCTGATCACATGTCCATTGATAGAATCTCCAGAAACCATAGAAACCCACTGAAGTTCCTCATAAGATTAGAACATTCACGTTAATTTTGTAGCCAGTTTATTAGCGTATGATTAAAAATGGTCATTTCTGATTAATGAAGTGTTTTCTTGCTTGACTGTTAATGTGAAAAGTTTTTGTCTTCAGAACTTTGACAAGCTTAATATAAGGACAGCTCATTACACTCCTCTACCACATGGTTCCAACCCACTGAAGAGAAACATTCATGATTATGTCAGGTAAGTTGTATGTAAGGCACCTTATTCTTGGAGGCCACATGATGTTATATAGGTTTCATTAGCACTCTGTGCAAAGATGACCACCTATCTATCACCCTTGACTGATGGCTTCTTATATAATGTTTGAGTGACATGATTGATTACCCATTGCATTTGATCATGCTAATTTGTAATTCCTTTCAGATCTGGCTTTATTAACCTGGACAAACCAGCTAACCCTTCGTCTCATGAAGTGGTGGCCTGGATCAAACGGATCCTGCGTGTGGAGAAGACTGGCCACAGTGGCACTTTGGACCCAAAAGTCACAGGTTGTCTAATTGTGTGTATTGACAGAGCTACGCGGCTTGTCAAATCCCAACAGAGTGCCGGTAAGTTACACTCGATCGCCATTTCTGATCAGTATAAGTATGGCAAACACTTAGATCCACTAAGATTTTTTTCTTTGTATTTTTGTGAGCCTGACCTCACCCAGTATAACTAGTGGCCTCTCCTGACTACTCTTGTGCCGTGTGTTTCAGGCAAAGAGTATGTGGGAATAGTACGGCTGCACAATGCATTAGAAAATGAGCATCAGCTTGCAAGGGTAAGTGGGAATGTAAATCGAAGGTTTATTGGCTCTTATGTGATGATGGGGCCCTGTAGTCCGACAACTAAAATCCCGACATTGCAGGGGCAAAATATTTCCTTGTATTGTGCCAATTTTTTCTTATCGTAGTTTGAAAAGTTACAAAACATTTTCACCTGGTTCAGTTTCCAACCTCTTCATTTAAATTAATATCACTTAAAAACTGATGTACGTCCCGTATTCGGTTTACCTGACCTTTCAAAAAGCATTCCTAGCTGTAGTGTTTTGTATAACATCAGTGAATGGATTTGACTACACTACTGTATATTGATGTGAGGTTTTTTATTTGGTAGGTTATTTCCCATGTATGGACTGGAGGGCATGTGGGCATAGATCTTATAGGACGAAGATCTTAGTGTTGGATTTAGATGAGTTACAAAATTGGCACAAAAAAACCCACAAGGTGTTATTTGTATGATATAATACAGCTAAGTTACAAATATAGTACTTTGCATGCAGTATCTTTTCCAATACAATTAAATCCATCTCAACCTTTTATCAGACTATTTTCTTGACTGGATTGTGTGTTTGAGGTCTAGTTCTCTGTTTAGTATTTGCAGTATGTGACATGATGAATCTGTTTATCCATTCTCTGAGTGTCTCCCAGCCCTCCTCTCTTGCCAGCACTCATTCCTGTTCTAGGTATGAGTACTGGTGCTGATGGCATCCCTGTCTCTGCTTCAGTGTTCTACTGTTGCAGCTGATAATGGAGGTCTAAGCAGGTTGAGAGCTGGGGTTCACCAAGGAAGAACCGTTGGGACTGATCACATACCTGCAGACTATAGGATCGTGAATGACTGCTAGAAATGATGGCTAATGTATTTTTGTTTCGTGTCTGGTCCATAGGCATTGGAATGTCTCACTGGCGCCCTATTCCAGAGGCCTCCTCTTATAGCTGCAGTGAAGCGGCAGCTGCGAGTGAGGACCATTTACGAAAGCAAGCTGATTGAGTATGATCCAGAGAGAAGACTTGGTATGGAGTAGTTTTTTAAATGCTATTTCAAATTTTTTTTCTTGGCTGTGTATGTATTTCACGAAAAGCCACATGATGTGATTGAAGTTTCATTAGCAGTCATGCAAAGATGACCAACTATCTATCACCCTAGGCTGATGGCTTCAGTGAGAGCTTATTTATAATGGTTTGTCGAAGAGCAGCCGCTGAGCAGTCCCTTTTTCTTTTTTTTTCCCCCTCTGGTCTGTAATGCAGGTATCTTTTGGGTAAGCTGTGAGGCAGGCACATATATAAGAACACTATGTGTTCACCTTGGGCTGCTGCTGGGAGTGGGTGGCCAGATGCAGGAGCTCAGGAGGGTCCGCTCTGGGGTGCTCGGTGAGAAGGTATGTGACCAACTACTACAGCAGTAGGATAGCAGAAATCGAGTATAAACTGTTTTTCCAAAGCTGGAATAAATAATTTGACTATTGGGAGAAAGTTACTGAATAATGTGTGTGAAAAGGCTGGGATAACCGATTTCATGGTCTGAAAATGTGTGTTTCCCCACATAACCCTATTTCTTTTAAAGGTTGTGGGGATAATATTATTGGGAGATATTGCAATAGAGTTAAATAGCTGAAGCTTGGACTCAAGTATTGAGTTATCCACATGTAGAACATGAGCAAAGTTTGCCAAATTTCACAACTTGGTTTAAGTGGTTGCTGTATGATGTAGTGTTAACCAAAAAAATGCTACTTAGGACATGTCAGAAGATGGTTTGTAATGCTTTTATTTTCATTGTGTGGTTTGGTATGGCGACTTTGCTTTCATTGTGCATCTGACCAAAGTGTTGAGTTCAGTTCTGGGCCAACTCCCCAGTCCTGGTAATTAATCTTTGGTACAGAATATGGCTGAGTTTAAACACAGAAGTAGTGGTCTTGCTGCTTCACGAGATCTTGGCCAACAATCTTATTTTCCTGTCAGCATCGTATTCCTGATGTGATATGCCTTACTGTTTTTATTGTAACCATTATTACACTTCCTACAGGACTGCATGGTGAGTATGCATGATGTATTAGATGCTCAGTGGCAGTTTGACCACAACAAGGATGAAAATTACCTGCGGAGAGTCATCTATCCTTTGGAGAAGCTGCTCATTTCTCACAAGAGAATTGTCATGAAGGACAGTGCAGTAAGTCTCTGTATTTTTCCTGCCTTTGTGTTCACTGTTGTGTAAACGAAATCTGTTCCACAGCTGTATTTTGTATGTTTAGTGCACATTTACATACATTGCTTTATGTTCTTTTTCTTTTAGGTGAATGCTATCTGCTATGGTGCCAAGATCATGTTGCCGGGTGTGTTGAGGTATGAAGATGGCATTGAACTGAACCAAGATATTGTTGTCATTACAACTAAAGGAGAGGCCATTTGCACAGGTAAGTGCAAGACAACCACGTACATCACATCTAATCCAAGCCACATGATGATCAGTAGATTACATTAGCACTCTGTGCAAAGATGACGTCCTATCTATCACCCAAGACCGATGGCTGTAGTCATTTCCAAATTTCCATAAGTTGGTATGACCTGTTTATTTTTTTATTTGTGCTATGTGTTACAGCTGTGGCCCTAATGACAACAGCAGTCATCTCTACGTGTGACCATGGTGTGGTAGCTAAGATCAAGAGGGTCATCATGGAAAGGGACACATACCCACGGAAATGGGGTTTAGGGCCAAAGGTGAGGCACATTTTACATTTGCTTTCTTTTCACTGGATGTTCTTATAAACCTCTTGTCTTTTAAACATCATTCAAACCTATTTGCGACCCGTTTTTCAGGCTAGTCAGAAGAAACTGATGATCCAAAAAGGCTTACTAGACAAACATGGCAAGCCAAATGGCAGCACACCAGCAGAGTGGAAAGAAAGCTATGTAGACTACAGGTACAATTCACTTACTGACTTATTGATCAAGACCTGGGCCAAAGTGATTACTGACATGTGGGATGTGTTAAGCAATATGTTGTGCAACAAATTGATGAGGGAGTGTAGCCTTAGGATGGCTTTAGTACTGTTAAACTCAAATTGACTGTCGTCTTGCAGACTGTTATCCCTTTTTAGCCTGCTGTGACTCTAGAGGGAGTCTGTCTGCTAAATTATTACTCATGATTCCGGTTCACTGTCTGCAGAATGCATGGCAGGCCCCTGAGTTCTGTGGACATGCAGGCAAAATTATATTTGCACTGTCAGCTATATGTATCAGGATGTAATTCAGTGTTTGTTTTGGTATTAAAAGGCTGGTAGTAGAATTTTGCAGAATGTACAAATTATTAGAATCCTGCATGTTTTGTTAATTCATCCATTGTCAATTTACCTCATTCTGGCTTTATTTTTCAACAGCAAACTTAAGACTGAAGCAGCGACAGCTGAAGATGAGTCTCTTCAGGCAGGAGCAAAGGTAAACAGTCAACCATCTAATATCTTCTGCATAAGTGCATGGGAGTTTTTGTTTAGCTGTCGTCTTTGAATGTATCTTTTGCAGAGGAAACGGGAAGAGAGCGGAAGTGAGGGTGATGTGGCACCCACAACCCCTAAGACAGATGATGAATTCAAGAAAGAGAAGAAGAAAAAGAAGAAAGAGAAGAAAATGAAGCAGGCTGAGGAAGCAGCACCAGAAGCCCTCGAGGAAGCACCTGAAGCTGAGGTGGGGACATGTAAAGATAAAAGACCTTTATTTTACATTGTACTCTACTGAAATATAGTGTGGGATCTGTGACCTGTACATCAGTTTGAGTCCCCTTGCTAGTTCTCTTCTTTAGTCTCTAAAATGCTTGTAAATTTTATGTGGTTGCTGTACTGTTAATGACTCTTTTTACTGTAGGTCACCGAGAGTGCCAAGAAGAAGAAAAAGAAAAAGAAGGCCAAAGAGACTGAAACTGGTTCAGACTGAATGCGTACGCCAGCCAGTAGACTGTTAAGAACCCTCAACCATAATGAGGGTCCAGCCTTTGATACTACATTGTGAAGAGACCTCACGATATCCGCCCAAATGGGACCCTGCTCTGTTGACCCTCCTTTACATATTCATCTTTTTTAGAATGGCTGTCGACCATTTAAGGTTTGAGGACAGTTTTGAAGTAAGTCTCAGAATTCTGCAATGGTGACGTGATGCTATACCCAACAGGCATTTATTCTGACTAGTAATTTACCACGGCTTGGAACACTTTTCACTGGAAAGCTTTGGAAGAATTGCTGCACAGGGATCTTTTGCCAACAAATGGTAAAAATGTAATACACTGTAATAAATTAGTGTTACAAAACCCTGCTGAAAATACTGAAAATACTTGGGTTCAAATATACCAAGTAATTTTACATGTAGTAAGTGTCTCCAAGGAGGACCCTTTGCAGTGTTCACTGACATCCAACTGATGTAACTGTAAAAGCAGAAAGCCTTTGTTAAAAGGGAGAAAAGCATCTATTCAAGATTCATGAATGTAAAAGGTTGGGCTTTTATTTGTTTTGTTTCAGGATTCTTAATTGCCATTGTAAGATGCTTCTTTTTGAGTTTTGAGTGTGTGGGGGGAAAATGATATTTTTTGTATATAACAGAGGATCATATTGTTATCCTAAAAGATTAAAGTTTTTTTTCTACATCTGTCCTGGTTGTTTTAATTTGACATGAATGACAAGTGTCCAGATTGCCAGTATTGGATGTTTATTCAGTTCATTTCAAAGATGCTCATGAGCCAGACCATGATAAAACACTTAAGACATTGTCACAATACATCAGGACAATTTGTGATTTCACATTTGGAGTTCTATGGCACTTCCTATGACAAAAATACAAAACCACAGCCGAGGTCAACTGAAGTAGTACGATCTTTACAAACCAGAGTGGGCTTTTATCACAGTAGTGGTCCTTTTGCATTGCTAATTTAACATTCTGTCTGATGTTTCCTGGCAAAATCAGTTAATTTGTCTCTGGTAAATAGAAAAGTCTAACTTATTGCTGTTTTAAAAATAAACATTTGTTATCCAGTGTAAGCAGCCTGGAGAGGCTGGGACAACTGCCCAGGCTTAGCTTAGTCTTCTGACTTGGTATTGCACCTGTTTTTCAATGGTGTGGGTTCTTATATCTGAAGAATTTGGCAAAGGAGGTTGTCAGTAAACCCAAGACACAGGTACCCACTGGGGGCTAGAAGAAGCTCTCTCCAAAGCCTCTTCTACACCCTTCACACTTTCATCCACGTCATTGTTCACCAAAATCACATCAAAGAAATGACGATATGTGCGGTGAATGGCATCCGATTCCTTCTGGATTTTCTGCAGAGCCTCTGACTGGATGGGGAGGGGGGAAAATAAATGAGCTGAACTGGCAAATGTGTCTATTCCCTAGTGTTCAAAAAGTGGTAAGCTTTCACTTAAATATTGTAGTATTTCAATAACAAAGAAGGAACAGACTGACCTGATTACCAGTGTTGGTTGGGGCTATAAACACAACCAAAGGAGCGAAATCGGCCGTTCTGAGGAGTTTCAGGGTCTGAATGGAAAAACAATAAGGACAAGTTCAAGCATGTGCAATCAAGATGGTAAATATCTGTTTTAACACGTAAGATATCTATAGTAAACATTTACAACTTAACAGGTTACCATAGAGATATTTGTTTTTTACCTGAGGTTCTACATCCAGTAGTGCAATCTTGCCTTGCTCATGTATTTTCTGAATAGTCTCGAGCTTGGTACCAAACATATTCCCTTGGAAACTACCATACTCCAAGAACTCATTTGCCACAATGCATTTGGTCATCTCATCGTTAGAGATGAAGTAATATTCCTTGCCATTCTCTTCATCTTTCCTTGGAGTTCTGGTAGTGTCTGTTTGAAATAAAAGATTCCTAGATGAGGAGGCATTTTCTGTATTTTTTTTGGTGCACTCAGTGGGTGTAAAATGCGACTCACGTGTTCAAAAATGTACCTCTTTCTAATTAGTAGATGAGCTGAATCAGTGTGTTTAATGAAGCAGAATGCAAACCT
Source organism: Rhabdalestes septentrionalis (assembly GCA_037832545.1). NCBI lineage: Eukaryota > Metazoa > Chordata > Actinopteri > Characiformes > Alestidae > Rhabdalestes > Rhabdalestes septentrionalis. The sequence continues at coordinate 539,509 of JBBMFX010000021.1, forward strand.
CCATGCAGCTATAACACAGGTCTATCACTGTGTAGCAAGTCGGGTTGAAATAAAACACGGACTATCTAGGGGACCCATAAGACTGATTTGAGAACCATTGGGCTAACTAATGGATGGTATTGACAGTTTCTGTTGTGTCCAGTGTTAGAAGGGGGGTTGTTTAGAGAATGTAAGTGGAGTGGCCAGTTGGTGACTCTTGGGTCCTCTCTCTGATCAGCACATGACTAAAGATATTGCTGATCTGTTACCCCCTCCCCTATATATTTTTTTCCACTAATTGATTTTGACAGCAAAGGCTACATTATTTCGATTCTTCTGACATTCAAAAAAATAGACAAACAGACGAGGAATTATTCTAAGTTTACAATAGCCCAATTATGCAATTAGTCCAATTACACTGTTTCAGTTAACACAACATGGAGGAAACCTTTAGAACTGACCAAACTGAAGCACTTCATGAACAGTGAAAATACAGATCTACTTACGAGGTGCTGGGTAGGAAAACTTCTCAGGGTATTTGGTAAGCAGCAAACTTTTTATATGACTTCTTCCTACACCAGGCGCACCTACACAAACATAAATAAAATTTTAAAAAAATCAGGAAAGTCATTATGATAAGGTGGCTTAAAAAAAAACCCACGCCAATGCATATTTAAAAATGCATAAGCACCCCATGGCACTTTTTCTAGATAGGCTTCATGGTATTTTTAGGACCTTACCAATGAGCACCAAGGTTTTTCTGTTGAATGCAGGGAGTTGCACAACTTCTTCATAAGAAATTACATCAAGCTGATCAAAGACTGAAGACAAAAATGAAGCAGATCATATTTCATTTGTACAAAGAATAAGGTTGATGGTCCATTCAAGAAAGTGCAGGTGTTCCTTACTGGAGCTGTGTTTTGCCAAGTACTTGTCTTTGCATTTCTTCTTTTTGCCAAAAGGACTGCATGACTGACTGGCCTCCGCTGTTGTTTTGCTTTTACTGGCCACACGCCTGTCAGGAGGAGAGGAATGTGGTACTGTAAATACATCATTTATGTTCTACCTTTTTTCATTGAATGTAAATGAGGACAGATATTTGAAATCAACAGAAAGGCCACACATGAAAATGGATCATACCATTCCTGCAGTTCTGGGGAAGGAATGAGCCCAGCAAAATCTTTGGATGAACTATCCACCCTCCCCTGCCACCAGTTAGGATCCCGTTTATTGATGATCTGAATGATGTCGCCTGTTTGGAACTTAAGGCCAGCCTCTTTGCATGGAATGAGGTCATCTTTGGCAGGGTCGTAATCAAACTGAGCTCTCATGTACATCTACAGACAAACAGCAGATTCAGAGCACTGAAAAAATGTTGCCTACTGACTTGATATCAACTGGTTAAAAGTATAGTAGTAAACACTCACTATACAGAAGATACCTCACTATTAACACCAAAGGCCCAACAATTAAAATCAAAGGTGAATCATTAAATTATCACATTTTAGTTACTCTAAGATTTAATAATTTGGACCAATATAAATACTTAAAAAAAAAAAAAAATTGCACACCATGCTGCACAAGCTAAACCTAGAAAATTATGTTCTCTTTATAATAAAACATACATTGAGCTCTGACCAGATATACAATATGCTTAGAAAAGTATAATGAAAGGTAATTTATCAGAATATTGTCATATTTCCCACCCCTACAGCTTCCACATATGGTAGCCTCTCATCCTTTACCAAAGTTGCCTTGAATGAAGTGCTTTTTGCATATTATTTGCATAACTGCAAGACTCCTGATGTGCAGACATTCATTCATCATCTCTATCAGACTGACTGTAGAATGAATTTCTCAACTGAAATATGTTTGTATGTAATCTGACATAATGAACAATAATAGACTTAAAAATACAATAGAAGCACAGTAAGATAGAGACTGTTAGACACATGACCAGCAGAGGGCACAAGAGCTTCAGTCTATAAAGGAATGACAGTGTAGCCACTTCTTGATTCATTTTACGCATTTGCATGTCCTCTTTTCACACAAACTCACAAGGGATAAGTCAGAAACAAGAATGGTTTTGGGACATAAAGGAAAGGAAATGTCATCACAGCTAGACCTAAGAGCCTAGATTGCCTACTAGTGGAATACTAACAGAAAATGGAGCAAAAAAACAAAGAGTGTCTCATGTGAAGCATGCTTTTGAAAGCTACACTATTTAGCAGAATGTTTTGGTTCATGCCATGTAGGAGGAAAAGATTACATTTATGTGCATGTTATGCTGATAATTGCCACTCAATAAATGCTGCTACTGCATCACACCGTAAAACAGTTCTCTGCCACAAACATATAATGCTCTCATATTCTTCCTCAAAAAATAGTCAAGTGACTTGTGATGACAGTGTGATGAGAAGATGACACTAAAACCAGCATATGTCCGGGTCATTTATTTAATGAGGAAATGGTATTATCTACAGTTAGGCACTACGGGTGTCTACTGATCGAATAGTCACCTGAGCCAGAGGATAAGCGGATTCCCCTAATAAAAACAAAGCATGTGTAATTACTAGAAGGATAAGACCTCACATCTGTCATTTCAAACTGGAATACTGAAAAGCAGACCAGAAAATATAGATTGTATTCTGTTAAACCAATGTATGTTAACTTTTTTGCTTTTTTTGCTTACCTCACAAATCATTGAGCGACTTTGCTGGTTGGGGATGACTTTCAAAGTGACAATGCCATTTGTATCTTTCTGCAAAAGAAATGACAGCAAATTAAAAAGAACTGACTTAAAGAATTCTTTATACTACTGGCGTGTTTCGCATAAAGACTTGCCAGAATCTTTTGAAGCTGGTCCACACTCTGATTAGCAACACTTTTGCCATTTATTTCTGCAATTTCATCTCCTTCATGTAGGGAACCTAAGCAATAAATGCAAAGCTCATTAGTGACAGAATTAGTGACTTCCGAGCAGACCACACACAATTATTTATATTACTTTCATTATACATACATAATAAATATTATATACATACATACATACATACATACATACATACATATATATATATATATACACACACACACACACAACATTAGTGTATATATATTAGTGCTGTCAAGTGATTAAAATGTTCCCCTCTCCTGCTGCCTCTAGCTCGTCCAGGACGTTCACCACTGCCACCCACTTTCCCGATGGGCAAATTATTGTAATAAACATGTGTTGGTGCTTCGTGATCCCTGTCGCCTCAAAGCTGCACACTGAAGTTGAACCGGGAGACGCGCGAGCGTCTTTTCCAAAAGGCAAATTTCCCCTTCAGAATCAGAATCGGCAAAAACATTCATCATGGAACAAATTTTTATTGGGCATTTTGGCATTTTTTTCTTCCAAATCTCACAAGCTTCCTCGCGCGCTGTTTACTCGTAACTTTGAACAGTAAGATGACGTATTTTTGGTCTTGAATTGAAGTACTACATGCCTGCCAACTGGTGGCAGGGCTTAAAGCATTAATTACGTAAAAAATATTAACATGTCATGTTTTTTTTTGTGATTAATTAATCTAATTAACGCATTACACTCCCAGGGACAGGGAAAAACATAATTGGGGTCATCAGGTGTGCACCCTCCATCTTCAGTGTTTCGCTGATTTAGCCTCATGACACCTCCGGAGGCCTCAGCAGCAACACCTAGCGTCCCAGGTGTGCTCCCCTCTGTCTTTACCCCTCAATGTTCATCTCATCGCCCAACTTAAGTCCTTTCTCTTGATCCACATCCAATTGCTACTTCGTTCCGCAGCCTCTGGGAGTGCCTTCACTGCTTGCCGAAGGGCCTTTCCTTTCACCGCCATTCTCTTCAGGAGCCAGGTTGTGGTTTTGGCAACGAACCCTCTGCACCCAACTTCTACTGGGAACACTTTAGTATGCCATTTGCCTTGTTCTGCCTGGGCAGCTAGATCAGCATACTTCAAACTTTTCCTCTAGTATGCCTCTTCAACAGCAGCTTCCCATGGTACGGTTAATTCCAGGATATACAAACGTTTTGGAGAAGTTGACCACATGATGATGTCTAGTCTGAGGGTAGTTGTTCCTATCTCTGTTGGGAAGATGAGGTTGTAGACATTCACCTTTTTTCACAAAACAAGTGGTGTTTGAAAAAGAAGAGGAAGGGCATTGGTGGTGTTTCTCCTTTCTTCGAGGATCTTACCCAGCTGGCGCAGGACCTGGTTGTGCCTCCGGGTGTAACGGCCTTGGGACTGATTTTACAAACGGTCATGATGTGCTTCAATGTTGCTGGTGTTTGACAGAGTGCACATGTAGGATCATCTCCTTTCCACTAATGTAGATTTTTTGGAGTTGGAAGAACATCATATATGGTTCTGATGATGAAGCTTAGTCTGCTTCCTTCCATTTTCCAAAGATCATTCCATGTGAGTTTACAGTGTTCTATATTTTCCCACCTGGTCCACTGTCCGTGTTTTGCCTGTGAGACTGCCTTTGCACCTCTTTCTGCCTCCTCTTGGCACCGAACTTCCTCCACCAGTTGTGTTTCCTCCTCTTGGTGGGTGTAGCCTTTTGCCAAATTGCTCGACTTGCACCAAACCCAAGTCCTGTTCTTCCCTTTTGCGCTTGCCTTACGAAGTCTCCATGCCTAAGAGCAGATTTTTCTCGCTCCACAGCCTCTGTTGGAGTCCATTTCCTCCCAGGTGGGTGCAGCTGCTCGTATTGCTGCATCATTAGACTGATCTGATGGTTCTCGCCAGTTTCTCAACTTTGGTGATTGGGACCTCGTATACTGTTAGGGGCCACATTAGGCGGGGGAGAAGACCGAACTGCAGACACCACAGTTTCAGCTTGCCAGGAAGTGGGGTCTTGTCAATGATAAGGCCATTGATGGTTTCCTCCCTTATTTGATTATTCTGATCTGAGTCTTTAAGACTTTGATTGTACCATCATCCCAAGCCCATGTTATGTTCTCATGAAGCTTTCTCAGTAATCGTTTGGTGCATGGAATGGTGGAGGTCAGGGAGGTCAGGTCATCCATGTAGGCACGAATAGGTGGTAGTCGCTGTCCGTCCTACAGGCTTTCTCCTCCTACCTCCCGCTTGGAAGCCTGGATGATCACCTCCATTGCCATGGTAAAGGCTAACGGGAAGATGGTACTCCCTGCCATTATCCCCACCTCTAGCAGTTGCCATGATGTTGTGTACTCTTTTGTTGTTATGCAAAATTGCAAGTCCTGGAAGTTATTTCTGACCAGGCCCATGATGCTCTTTGGCACATGAAAGAAATCAAAATCTGCCCAGATGAGTGAGTGGCGTACAGATCCAAAAGCATTAGCTAGGTCCAGGAATAAGACATGCAGGTCTCTTCCTTCCCGTTTTTCAGATTGGATTTGGTGCCATATGCTGATAGTATGTTCTAAGCATCCTGAGAAGCCTGGTAACCCAGCCTTCTGCACCTTTGTGTAAATCAGGCCATTCTGTTTCAGGTAAGTTTTCATCCTTTGTGCAACAATGCTAAAGAAGAGCTTCCCTTCAACATTCAGGAGATTGATCTGCCGGAGTTGGTTGATATTTGAGGCATCCTTTTTCCTTGGGTATCATAACTCCCCATGCTCTCTGACATGCTTTTGGGATGGTTCGCTTTGTCCACACCACCTTCATTTGCTTCCAGAGAAATATCAAAACGTTGGGAGCATTTTTGTATAGGAACTCCATTTGGTCGAGGAGCTGAACCAGCCCTTGCCTTCTTAATTGCCTCCGCAACCTCGCTCCATCGTGGGAGACTATCATCCAGTAGGTGATTTAGCTGAGGGATTGGTGGCATGTCTGAAGGTATCTTCCTCTGTTCAAGCCTCTGGGAGTCTGTGTATATTGTTTTCAGGTGGTTCTCCAGCTTTTGTTTTCCCTACATAAAAGATCCACTCTTTTCCTTTGAAAATAGACTAATGACAAATTTGAAGATAGAAAATGACAATTTTGAAGGGATCTTTGTAGAAGGAAGTTCTTGCTTTCTCCTTCCTCTTGCATTGAATTCAAAGGTTTTCAGCTCGCCGCAGGCTTACTAGACGAACCTTAAGGTCTGCATGCAAGAGGTCGAGAGCTGTTCTCTCATCTGCTGAGGCTTTTTTCCATTGCTTCCTCAGTTGTCGTCTTTCCTTGCCAATTTCTGGATCTCACGCTGTCTTCTGGATTTGGGTGGAATCGATGTTTCCTTCATTCTTGGCTGTTTTATTCCAATAAGATCACCCATTTTCACCACTGTTCCTCTTAGTCTATTCAAAATGTTTTTCAGGTCTGAGTTGACTATTGCCCATTCTTTTTTGCTGCAAGATTTTGGCCACTTCACTTGTTGTCTGGGGACTTGGATGTGTTTCTCCAAAGCACTTTGTGGCTGGATAGTTTCAAATGCTTTGCTCAAGTCTCTCTCAGCCACTGGGATATTGATGCTCAGTGGACTGTGGGGTGAATCCTGCCACTGAGCTTCATTTGCCTTATTTGACCCATCTCTCAGTAGATAGTGCTCAATGCGATTTCCCAGCTGTGATTTCTTCAAACTGTATTTTTAGGCCTAACTTGGATGTGACCTTATTCCATCCACAGGTGCATGTTTGGAGATCTTGACCTGCTGCTGAAGTAGTTGGCCTGCTGATATTCTTTTTCATTGTCATTGTCTTGCCTGCGTTCATAACCGTCTATCAGTCACTTATATATATAGACTTTCAAGACAAACCATAATTTAGCAGGCCAAAATCAAACACTGATCACCTTGTCTGTGGATCATCCCTCCATGTAAAATTCTTGCCACTGTACATTTCTGCTTTTCATTCAGTTTTAGAGTTACACCCTGATGAGAAACAGGAATAAATAAGATATGATTTTTTACACTGAAAAAAAATATTGATGCTGTGGTTTTTCATTACAGTTCTTCATAAAGGTTAGGATCTTACAGTTTAAGACATGATACAGTACCATTGGCTCTGATGGGTGCTTCTCGAAAGCCACCTCACGCATCTTTATTGCTTCTTTGCCATTCATGTGGCCAGCACTGTCATTGGTGTAAACATCTTTCCCTTCCAGCGTTTGCATGGCTGCCTGAAAACACAAACACACACACATTGGAGTGGTTTAGCGCCAGAAAATACATTACTATACATTCCCCAATTCCACATTTAACACTACTGTTAGAAAACAAAATGCTTGTAGAGAAAATTGTTTTTGGATATTTTATCATTAGGGAAAGAATGGGTACGCTTACATGTATGAATGTCAAATATGTCAAAATATTTACATAATACATGTCCATACAATGAGAGTTTTGACATATTTGACATTGCTACGTTGCAATGCCACATCTGATGTTAAAAGCTTTTAGCTCTAGCTCAAAGCAGATCCGTAGTTGTGACATTTGCTCTGGGTTAACGATTAAACACCCACATTTTCAACACCTCATTAGATCACAAAATACATGATACAGCTACCATGGTTGTCATGGTTATGTGTCCAGATTTGTTAGACAATAGGGCAGCATCCTGGAAGTGGAAGGCATCCGTTACCGTAAGTCGCATCATTAATTGTTTCGATCAGCAGGAACACACTGAAAGCTTGGTGAAAGGTAGTTTATGTAATCTTCTTTGCGGCAAAAAATGGCTCTTTGAGGGGCATTTGATGATGCCATTTGTCAAGCTCAAAATTTCCTTTCCTTGTGTCAAGGAGATCAATGTGAGTTTCTAGATGCACTTACTAATGATAAGTCATACTTAACTTTAGCACCAAAGAAAGCTTTGCTGTCCTCAATGCCTGTCGCCCCCCC
>JBBMFX010000021.1:555057-565092 GCA_037832545.1 Rhabdalestes septentrionalis
AAAGGAAATCAAATAGATCTTAGTTCCTCCTAAACCATTAAGACACCTAACAATTCAGTGAAGTGAATCTAACACTGTGACACATTCTCCAAAAAAGGCCAACAATCATCTCAGTGACCAGAGTGCTACCTTGACATAATGTCATTCGTAAGTCTCTAAAGTAATATGCTCCTCACATAAATATAGTTGTCAGCTTGGCATGTCCATCATTGCATCCATGAGGACCATGAGGACATGCCTTATGATAACTGATAGCCACACTAAATGATTATGACTCCTAAAAAAGCTGAAAAACAATGAAAGGTGTAGGTCTTACACACTCTGAACAAACCATGTTTTGCTGGGTAGTTGAGCATCAGTAACTTGTCATTTTCTCCCTAACTCACAGTTTTATGGTACACAGAATGACAGAGCTCTCAGACACCAGGGGTAAAGATGCTAACAGGTTTCCAACTTGCCATCAACAGAAGCTAATGGCCTTGCTCCTCAGAACAATGGAGACCACTGGAGATCAGCAACTTCTGACAACACAATGGAAGGAAAAGAGAATCTAAATGGTTCCATTCATTTAAAAATGTGCTCCTAGCAAACCACACAACATGATATTGGCACTATGTGATAAGGAACAAAAGTGAAGTTTTTGGAAAGCTCATTTCTGAAGCTTTTTCACGAGTGGGCCCGCACTTTTTCCATTATTCAATAAACATCAGAACATTTTTACTGAAAAAAAATGAAGCCAAGATAAACAGGACACACATGACTACAGTGGTAAGTTCATTGGCAAAGACTGCCACAAAACAAACACCTCCTTTTCAGCCTGGTGTTGCTACATGTTTGAGCTTTTTGGCCAGTCGACCACTGTAAACTAGCATATCGGTCTTTAAAGTAAGCAGTTCATTTCAGCACTAATGACTGTAAACGCCATGTTCAGTTTTTAATGCTAATGTGATCAGCATATGTTCAGCATTTTGATGTTTGTTTGCCAACTTCGTCTTGTATATTCGTAGTAATGTTTTTGTTTCACGTGGCTCATGATTTTGGTAGCATCAACAACAGTACTTCCCCGTGTCAATGTCAAACATGGATCCAGTGATTAACATGGGTTAACTAATCAGATACCTACATTGGAATTGTGCCACTTTTCTGGGAAATACTTTGTCCTCTACAGAATATTTACTTATTCAAAATTCAATGTTAGATTATATGTATCATGAATGGAAGCTTGTTTACAGCAAGCAGTATTGTCGTTATTGTTCCTCAGTCTACAATTGATCAGTGACTGTTCCAACATTTAACCATGATTATAAGTGACTACTGTGACCATTAAGGCTTGAATTGACTTGCTGCATGGTATTTGCATTGTATTGCTCTGGTAATATACCATATTCCATGTGTAAAAATGTTTTCCGTGATCTCATTAAGGCAGATCTTGCAGGGCAATAAACAATGCCCAACAAACCAGCATTCTACCAAAAATATGAAGTTTAAGATCACTATGAATTAGCGCTGGTGCTACAAGAATATGCTGATGAGCAACAAAATATCTGGAGATGACATGCTTACTGGCTTGACAAACTGCAAAGCCAAAATGCTTTTTCTCCATTCTTAGTTACAGTAGTTGTCCATGTCGGTGTGGCACAGAACAATGTAACACTGCTATGCAGCAAATCTTAACTCTGTGCACTGTTCAGGCTTAAGTTAACTGAGTATCACAGAGTAAGAGTGCATAGAAACAGCAAATATAGTGGGAGATTACACTAACTAATTAGTCATTGTACAGACACAATAGAAAACCTGTACTGCCTGTACATCTAAAGCATATAAGGAGAAGGATTAAACCATATTAAAGACTACATTTATTCACTTATAGAAGTTTCTCATCTGAAAAATCCATTTTAGCCTTCAACTAGGCTTAATCTGTGTATATTCACATATTAACAAATTTGACTAGCTACGTCAGAAAAGTTATTTTCTTTAGTCTATCAAGCTACCAAATGTTACACTTTGTTCTAGGGTCAGCCACTGAGAGAAATACTGTACCTTAAATTTCTAGCTGATTGATAAATCTACAGTGCATTTTATAAGATGTAAAAATATACTTTCTCCTTATTTGTCATGTTGTGCAGTCATATTGTTTAAAGGCAGGGGCATTCAAATGACATGAAAGAGAGTTTATATGTATGCATGCTACCAAGCATTCAGGCAATGTTCATGTCTGCAGTGGCCTTTAACCCTCTCTCTCAACAGACTGTTTCCCTCTCTCTCAACATATCTTGGCCTTCGCTTTCCAGACTCATGAACCCAATCAATCATGTGATTTCAGCTACGGTGATGGAGTTCCCATTCTTGAGAGACCTGATGTTATTTCCTCACTGATCCAGGCAACCATAGTTTACACCGAACTAAGTAAACATCCTAACTAGTCAATGTCACACACAATAATTGTTTCACAGTTGTAGTCATTTTTTTCTTGTTAGGTGTGCGTTTTACCTTTCAGATCAATTTTTGCTTTATACTGAATATCTGCTTATTGGTTTCTAAGGCCTACAATATAAGATTGACTCGTATCCCAGTTTGCTCTTAGTCCCAACTCACTGTGGGATTTATCCAAGACTAATATAAAATACAGCCAAGTTGTAACAAGTTCACAAAATGTATTTTATGGCCTTTAGAATACTAGTGGCCTCTTTACCCTGCTCAGAAAATTACTTGTTGCTTTGTTTCCTTTGCTTCTCAAAGTAAATGTAGAATATTAGAGGTCTGTCAGCCAGTCTCTTTATATTAGTCCTAGATGAGCCATAGCAATGTACAGAATGTTACAGTATGATCTAGGATATTTGAGAGCCAGGGGACTGTGCTGGGCTCTGAGGACTGAGACCTGCTCAGAATGTCCTCCACCTGGACTACAGCAGAGTTCATGGCTCTCAACCCACTATGTCTTTAGTAGGTCCACTGGACCTCATTGCTGACAGCCTACCTAAACACCCACTCCCACAAACTGAATCCTCTACTTCCTCGTTGACACCCACCCGACACTGCCTAGTTGGTGTCGGTCTACATGTGCAGCTTGCGCAGTTTGAGCACAAGGGCTTTAAGTTGGGTGCCTTCAAATATCGGCTGAATGGAGCTGTGGTTTGTGTGTGGATGTATGGTTTTGAAGCTCTTAGCATATGTGGCAGGCTCAATGTGATCATGTAGGGATGGACAGAGGTCTGACAGAGGCCTTGCAGCATGACATAGTAAATGGAACCCTATATAGATGTGGCTAATTGAGACAGAGGAAATAAAAAAGTGGATTATGGATTATAGGCCTTTTTGGTTGTCACTTCAGTTCATGGCTTTAATCGTACATCTCGTTTTGCCCCGTAAAAGACTCAGAAGCTCTTTTTTCCTGATCATGCTGATGTCATCAGTCTTTGGGATTGAATCCTAAGATGTGTAACATCAGGGCTGTGGGTGGGTCTGCAGTAAAGTGAAAGGTCAAAGGCTGCTCAGCCCTCTTTGACTTCAATAATCGACTGAGGACACCTCCTTCAGATTTCAGACAGGCACGTTATAGGAACCAAAAAAACAACAGCGTGAATTGTTCTCAGGATGAGCCACCACAATGAGTGAGTTACTACATACAATATCAGGTCACACTATGGATTGATCGCTTGACTAAAATATGAAACAGATTTTAAAACAATTACTACCTCTCCTGTTTTAATACACAATGTTCTTTTTCTCTTTTTTCTTTACAACATCATGTAGTTGATGGACTTATTTCAAATCCAAGCTCTGGCAGACAACTGTAGCTCACCATGGTCCCCCTCATGTCTTCAGACAACACAAATCTGTATAAGGTGTTCATGAATGCTGTATCTACAAAACAGATGTATTGCACTAAGAACAAGAATAAAGCAAGTTTACAATTATACTACCTAACCATGTCAATGAAGATACTGAGTGAATGTACACTTGAAGCTTTTTTTTTTCCTTTTCTCAAAACAAAACAAAACAAACCAATAAACTAAATGAACAATTCATTTCTGGGGCTCGTTATCTAGCAATGCGCTAACTCTAGAACTCTATGTTTAAATAACGCTCCTCCCGAATATTTTTCAAGGTAAAATGATAGCAACCAGAGTAGTCAGAATCCTTAGAACCAGAATGAAAAATATATACCTCAAGACTACTCCCAAAAAATCATCAGGAATAAAGAAATGAAAAAAAAAAAAAGGCTCTGGGCGTGACGTTGTGGTTTCAGAATGCGGGGATGGCCGTCCAGTGTAAACCATTGACCAGAGCTTTTTGTTTGAGAAAGAGAATTGCAGTCTCTCAAAAAATCATGGGAAACAACACATAATCCAAAAGAGGTTGCTGTACAGTGTAGAAACGGACAGTTCCGTAAGTCTTTTCCATGGGAGGCAGATGAGGGTTTAGGAGACGCGAATGGGGTTTTGGGAGATAGATGTTCTTCTTGGTCAGTGGCCAAAAGCACACCCCTGAATTCATGAGCAGCAGTTGGGAAAGGCTGATTACAGTGTATGTCAATAAAAAGCCAATGAGATGCTCTCAAGTGTCCTTTTTTATCTTGCAATCTTTCTTTTAGCAAAAATATCATGCAGTCTTTAGTTCCAGACCCTCTCTGGTGTGAAAGGGGGCAGGGGAATTTTCATGGTTGTATGTTTGTAATTACAGAAGGAAAAGAAACTCAAATGCTTCAAATGTTTGTCTCGAATTATTCTTAAACATTCAAGTCAATCTATATAATACTTTTTTTTTTACAGAAAAGTTCTTTTGATTTACACACACGTGTATATAGAAATATAATATATAGAAATATGCATATACATATGTATGAACTTTATCCTATATGTGTATACATATTTTCTCAATTGTATCAAAGCCAATTCAATGTGCTCTCAAAATATGGCCCATGTTTCCTAGATGGATGCGCATCAATTCACGTAGTACAACCAGTAGATAAGGTTGAAGAATCCAAATGTAATGGGAAAAATCACTCGGGACCACTTGTCAATGGTGCTGACATCCGTCAAGTTGGGGATTTTCAGCTTCAGCTTGGATGAGCGCCTCCGTAGCCGGCAGTTAGCACGACTGCGCATGGCACTGCGGTCCAGTGAGTGATGACCAAAGCCATCCCGCGAGGCCATGGGCTTGCGGAACTGTACACCAGAGCTGTCGAAGGACATGACAGAGTTCCGCGAGTCGCTCACGCTGCTGCCCACATCTGATGGCATGACCTCATTGTTCATCTCCAGGGTGGTGAGGAGGATGTTGCCATAGGCGTCCACCTTGAGGAGATACAGAGACGTGATCACCAGAGGTCACCTTTGGCATCTTGGACAAAATTTTTGAAATTGTGTCATACTGCTCATGCAAAATGCAATGGTGATGTGATATCAGATTTACTACAAAACAATTTCGAAAGAACTAGAGAACTTTACAGAGCTTCTGCTCAGAATGTAATGGCTGACAAACACAACACATTCGCTAGTGGCATTGAATGACCTAAATCTGCAGTCTTGGAGCTATTATGAGTTCTAAATGCATGTACCCCGACTTTTCTTTGTTCCTCGAGATACAGATTTCTTCGTTGTGTATATGACCTGAGGGTGTTGGTTTGAAACGGCGCTGAAATGGAGTCCTTGCGATGTGAAAGAAAAGATGAAAAGAACATTAAAACGCCCATAAAAAACTTTGACAATCAAGCAACATTTTCCTAAAAATACAAAAATACATAAACATGAGGGTCAACAAGAAAACCTTGCATAAGGCATGGTGCTCTATCCTTCATACTGAGAAAACTGACTTGTTTAATGATTTAGAGTCTGTTTAGAACTGGCTCTTGTTATAAATTGGTTAAACTAACTTTATGCTTGGTATACTCCCCAGTCCAATTTTAATGAACACACATTTGCTCTACTGACTACTACTACCCATGAATGATATTACAGGACGTTCAGGGAAAAAAGGAGCAAAATCATTAGATCATGAACAAACATCATTTAAAAATAAGAAAAGCACAATCAAAGTAAGAGCTGACGGAAATGAAACAATAGAACTCGCGGTTCAAATTAATTCTACACCTGCTGGTTACAATTAGTTAGCATCCATTTTCTTGCTCACAATGGCTAACAGTAAATGTGCTTACATAATCTGCTTTTCTACACACTTACACAAATGTCTACAATTATACACATTCATTCGCAGGAGCAAACAACACTTCTACAAAATGCACTTCAATTGAACACTTAAAAATAGCAAAACATGCATCAACATACCATGTGTTTAGTGGCAATCCTTACCTAGAAGAGCTAAACTGTCTTACAGGTGTTACCAAAGGCAAATATTGAGACACGATTTAAAACACTTGGTACTAGTCTGACTGAAAAACTCCAGTTTTCTGCTACAGGTGCTTCCATTGCAGTGGAAAACCACACCTACTCTAATACTCAGTGTGATTATGATTAGTGCTGCACCTACATTAGACTTAAAACAGCCTACAGGTATCACAAGAACCTGAGAGAACAGGACAATAAATTCTCGTATTGTTTTGAATGAGCCTCTAATAATGACCAAAAAGTAGCTTCAATCACATGTAAGAAGCCACTGGTTACGGAGAAGCAATGAGCAATGGGACTTCTGAAAGCACTGCAGGTGGTGGAGCCAAGCCATTTGCTCAATTGATTAAAAAGGGTAAAAAACCTGATGCTTGCTTCACATGGCATGGCATAATCTAAATCATTAACATCTGATGATTCAAATATTCTTCTTAATGCTGTTCTGTTTGGACTTTGAACACAAATATGGGCTGAACAACCATGATGCATACCAACCTGTTCTCTCAGACGTTTGTCCTCGTAACGGGGTCTTTCATTGTTGGCTTTGTTTAGCCTTTCATTGATTTTCTTCTGCTGCTGGGGTCCTCGTCCGAAGAACACGTAGTTTACAAAGGCATATTCGAGCAGGGCCAGGAACACGAAAACGAAGCAGCCCATGAGGTAGACATCAATGGCTTTCACATAGGGGATCTTTGGGAGGGTCTCCCGCAGGTGGGTGTTAATGGTTGTCATTGTGAGCACCGTGGTAACCCCTGCAAGAGGGCAAGACAACATGTTATTTATTCTTTTACCTCCTTTTTCAATTCCAATTTTTATCAGGGTTGATAGAATGTTAATGGTTTTATTTAATGGTGGGCAATATGATGTTATTTATCATTACTGTGACATAAGATATATCAGAAAATTACATCCCTATATGCTGTTCTAAGAATACTGTGGATAGTATGAACACTAATCATTTAATCCTGTTTAACTGCATTTCATACAGCATAGAATGTGAAATGTTGAATAAAACCTCTGCAACCTCTATTTCTTATGGTGTACTAAATAACTGTCATTGCCTGCAATATCTTTATTATCTTTATTATTATTTGTGCAGTTGTTTATCATGTGCTATAGTTAATCAGCACTAATCTTATCATCAGTCTCATCAACTTACGTCAATATTGCATGTAAGAACAGGCTCGGTATACAGTGCAATTCTAAACCATTATTTGTGTTCAATTGTGTACTTCTTCAGTGGTAAATGTAATTTTTATCTAGAGCGTGCATATCCACCTCTCTTACTCACCACAGCAGTTATGTGCATGACATGGTGTATTTAGTACTAAGCATTCTTTGAGTGTTTCTGGTGAGTTTATTTTGATTTTATTTGTGTAGTCATAACATAAGCATTTCGTGCAGGGATCAATAATGTTGTAAAAAAAAAAATTTTTTTTAATGTAAAAAAGCTATCACATCCTCTGCATGGAACAAGGTACAAAATACATATTACTGCAAAAAAACGTCCACTGTACCACTGACTGCCAAACTAAGCTGTGAAATAACATTCAACTACTCAATCAACTGAAAGCTTGCACAAATGTCTACGCATTTTTTTTTAAAGATACCAATTCAGAAAATTGTAGTTTGTATACATGCAATGAATACATGCAATATCATTTCATTTTGATGATTTCAAATGTAACAAATCATGTAATTTCTCTAGAGGTGTCCAAACTTTTGCATACATCTGTATAGTGTATTGCAGTCTTCATTAATAGGCATATTTACAGCTGTGCAGTCAGTGAATTCTTACCCAAGGCCACCCGAGCAGCGGAGGCATCGTAGTTAATCCAGAAGGAGACCCAGGACAGAATGGTGATCAGGATCGAGGGCATGTAGGTCTGCAAAATGAAGTAGCCAATATTCCTTTTTATGCGGAAACTCAGCGACAGCCGAGGATACGAACCTACGCAGACAGACAGAGACACAAATAAGACATGTTAGGGAACACAAAATGAGCAAAGAAAGACAGAGGGCTTCAATGACGACACTTTGTGCAGGTACAGGACGGCTATTTCTCAATTTGTTTGAATAGAGGATTTAATTTCTCCAATGGAATGAATTTCATCCCGGGGACAGGTTTGGTTTCTGTTAAATATGGCTGAAAAACCCCTTCTCAGCAGGCAGCTCCTGTGGCCATTTGAGTACTGCAACATAAAACAGTAGTTCCTTTTTTCCCCTCTGTTGCCACCCCTCCCTTTCTGCCCATTAAAAACCACCAAAGGGGATCTGAGAAAAGAGGAAAAATATATGTCCCATCAATATATAGTGTATTTAAGGTCTAGTGTGCTATCTGAAACAAGATGAGTGTAGAAGGTTTCAAAAGGAGCTCTGCCACACACGTGTCCTAACAAAGCACATGTTACATACAATAAGGTGGGACTTGACAAGATAATGCACATTATCAGGTATTCATTAAGTCCATTTGCATTTTCACTGTTAAATTCAAGTAAAAACATTTTCATTGCAGTACCTAAAATTACATGTTCCACTCCACTGTTAATTAAGCAATATAGATCACTACTTATAACTAAATATAGGTTAATGTACTATGGAAACACGTTAAGAAATTCAAATTACAGGGCTTCTTGGAACACCTTAATCTTTGCACATGAATTTAACTGCTACTTTGAATATATTCATAATACAAATCTCAGCATCAGCAAGCTTTTAAAGAGACAATAGTAGCCCCTCCTATTCCCTAGGATTCCCACATCCCACAACTTCAGCTTAACAGCAGTGTTTATGGCTGAGGATGCATAACATTCTCCACTGGAAGCCTTTTGGTTTTACAAACCAAGGAGAGTAGGAACTACATCAAGCTGCACGTTACACTGCAACTGGCTGAAAAACTGCATGCAATGAGAGGTAACGATAGTCGACCACATATATTTTATTCACACTTGTTCCAAAGTCACCTGGTAAATACAAATAAAAACAAGAGCACAGAGGTGCAAGAGTGCTTAAAATGAAAGCTGCCATTCTGGAATTGATTTAAGCAGAATATCACAAAGCCATGACCACACATCCTCCTCAGCATCACAATGGAAGCTGGCCTCAATGCAAACTGAATATTTGTCTACTTTATGCTTTTGTTATGTAGAAAATCTCACTGATGTGGCTGCTGCATTGTAATATGCAGGAACGAGATAATTAAGTTGTTGTGAAGTTAGTTTCAGGTGCAGCTGGATGTGGAATCAAATCCCAGGACTGCTAGTGGCTCCCTGAGTAAGGTACAGTTTCCACACACTGCCATTTGGGCCCAGTGTTCCTGGGTGTCCAGCGCTCCACTTGGTGAATAAATTAAATACAGAGGGTGATTTTGTGCTGTTTAAACTGTGTACTGTGGAGTGTTCACATATGACAGAATGTTTTTTTTATGTTTACATTTACGGCATTTTAGCAGACGCCTTTATCCAAAGCGACTTCCATTCCTAACTACAGGGACAGTCTCCCTGGAGCAACTTGGGATTAAGAGTCTTGCTCAGGGACCCAGTGGTGGTGCTGGAGGTGGGATTCGAACCCATGACCTCTTGGTCCAGAGGCAAGTATCCTGCCCACTGAGCTACCTCCAGGGGTGGGATTGAAATCTTTAAGATGTTTTATTGTTATGATTATTATGATTATTATGATTATGATTATG
>JBBMFX010000021.1:596524-625165 GCA_037832545.1 Rhabdalestes septentrionalis
CTCTCTCTCTCTCTCTCTCTCTCTCTCTCTCTCTCTCTCTCTCTCTCTCTCTCTCTCTCTCTCTCTCTCCCTACTTTCTTCCTCTCTGGGAGGACGGGTTCCCCTTTTGAGTCTCGGTTCCTCCCGAGGTTTCTTCCTCCATTTGAGGCAGTTTTTCCTCGCCTCTCTCGCCTTCGGCTTACTCACTAGGGCTGGACTCTGTAAAGCTGCTTTGTGACAACCTGGTTGTAAAAAGCGCTCTAGAAATATAATTGAATTGAATTGAAAAAATCTGAATATATATATATATTTTTACATTATCTTGACATATCATTAACAGTGTAAAAAGACCAGTCAAGTAAGATTATGTTTTGGGAATCCAGCCAGTGATTGCTACCCTGATTGTTACAGATCCCAATGGTACAATTTGCCGGGGTCTAGCTTAATGCAGCACAATATTTCTGCACACAGTGATGTTTAATCAAACACCAGTGATGCAAAAAAAGTGCCCAGGTTATAATGCAACCCTTGCACGGTGCTCAATAAACAAATGCAATCAGCTCACTGTCTGTGTCTGTGTCAGGTCAGTTGGGTACAACCCACTCTCTTATTGGCAGGTGCTAAGCCAGCAGTATGCTCAAAATGAAAAAGGTCAACGCAAATGTATTGGTACTGTGTGGTGTTGGCTGGTTGCTAAACAGAGCCGTGTTTTGTGGAGTCAGCAATAAACTGTATGTAATAAAATTTTACCCATTCATAAAATCAAATCATCACAGAACTGTCCAATAAATAGAAGCCATGTCTATGGCTTGAAGGACAGTTTTAGCTGCTGTACTGAAGAAGGGGACGTTATTAGCCTTATTAAAGCGAAATTATGTATCATGTTATACCACGATGAAATTGAAAAATATCATGATTTGAACTTTATATGTACCAGCCAGCATTGGTTGGCAGCATGACAGTTTTGGCAGGTGAGGCCATTA
This sequence comes from Rhabdalestes septentrionalis, assembly GCA_037832545.1. Lineage (NCBI taxonomy): Eukaryota > Metazoa > Chordata > Actinopteri > Characiformes > Alestidae > Rhabdalestes > Rhabdalestes septentrionalis. Next base: position 597,487 of record JBBMFX010000021.1, read on the forward strand.
CCAGCACAGCCGGGCCCACTGCATGTACCTGCCACCCTACCAGCAGGTGATGTGGAAGGGGTGCTGCCTGGCATGGTGGGGAATGGAAGGGCAGCAGCAGAAGGAAGTGTTTAGCGGCTCTGCAGGAATAGACACCATCAAGGCCCCCGCATGCAATGCTGGAAATGGCTATCACCACTGATCGTGGCAGACAAATGCATGGTGGCTTTTGCAATTTACATGGGCTGCATTTGCAAGTGCTCATATGCTCAGCTCTAATTAGTCATATTTTATGGCTTTAAACATGTGCATACACCTAAGTTATGCACAGTTTTCTTGTAATATTATTCAAAAGAAATTAGGTACATAATGACATTTACAGGACATCAACATTAGTAGAGTAAGTACATATCCCAATATATTATACATTTTTGATGTCTTCATGGTGTCTACTTTCTTACTATGAAGAAGTAATGATGAAGTGTGTATGATATGCTCACTATTTTGTTGTAGTTTGGTCATATATGTCTTGCCGGGTCTGAGGAAAAGACGATCATGCAGGAACCACAGTACAAGTAGAAAGGTATTTTAATTGCCAAGTTTACACTTTTCAGAACGCCGGCTGGCACACACACACACACCCTTGAACTGAAGTCCTTTTTCTCTGCAGCACCTACACGAAAAGGCGGACTCAATTTTAGGAGGACAGTTTCATCAATGCAGCCCTACTAGACTTGATGGAGAGGGACTCTTTTGCAGAGACAGCTCTTCATTCTAAAGGGAGCCCACTGCCCTCAGGGGCTCATTACACATGCTCCAGGCTCTGTGGAGTTCACTCGATGAGAATGGGCTCTTCCATGTCATGCCTGTGGACACAGAGGAGAGGAGACCCACACACAAAAGCACAAGTTATACACACTGCCAAGAAAAAACTTCTATGGAAGTCCTCTAAAAGTTCCTGAATTAGAACTTCACTCACCAGGACTCAAATTCCTTCCTCAGTGGCATAGCCCCCACAATTCACCAGGTACAGGAGACCTCCTCGATGTCTCTGAGATTCCAGAACATGGCTGACCCGGTAGGTCAGGGACACCTCAACCTCAATGGCTATGGGAAGAAGGGGTTCCACTTCTCCTCCATCCAAGGGTCCTGCCACTGCTGGCATCAGCCTTCCTATTCGCTGAGCCCAGATGATAAATTATTACATAAACAAAATTGCAAAAGCCACCATGCATTTGTCTGCCAAGATCAGTGGCGATAACCATTGCTAGCATTGCATGCGGGGGCCTTGAAGGCAACAATTCCTGCAGAGCCACTAAACACTAAGAAGAAAGACATGAAATACAGAGTGAACCTGCTTGTGGGATGGTAATTTCAGTTTATACATCACAAGGTTCCCCTGTCTTTCATGGCCCAAGGAATAAATGGAACGACTTACGTAATGGTGTTTTTAATTTGAGGTCCCAAGTGGAGAGCAAGTCTCAATCACCTGCCAGGCATACCAGTGCCTCTCTGCCCAGCTGTGCTGTTATTCATGGCAGTAAGCCTGGAGGAAATGACCAAGCTCCTGTACCGACTGTTCAGCCTGACCATTGCATTCGGGAAGGTATCCTGAGGTCAGGCTGACAGTAGCCCCCACTTTCTTAAAGAAGGCAGCCCAAAGATAGGATATAAACTGGAGTCCTCGGTCGGAGAGGACATCCTCCAGGATGCCATAGAGCAAAAACTCGCAAGAAAGAACAACACCACTAAAAAGTGGTGGGGAGAGAATGGAATGGAAGGAACTGTACCCCTTTTGAAAATTGTTCCAGGACCAACAACACCACCATGTACCCTTTTGATACAGTGAGGTCCATGACAAAATCCACTGCTATATGGGACCACAGCCTCTGCTGCACTGGCAGGGCCATTCATTTCCTGGCAGTAAAATGACATGGTGTCTTTGATACTGCGGAAACAGAACAAGACCTCATGGCTTTCTCCATGTCTGCCTGTAAAGAAGCCACCAGTACTTTTGCTTCAGCACCTCTACATTTTGATGTGGCCCTGGATGCCTGTTTGCAGGTGTGCTATGTGCCCATTCTATGAGGTGTTCTCTTAAGGGATCTGGCATGAACAATTTGTTCTTAGGACTATCTTGGTGAATCGATTCCTGAGCATTCAGATGCATCATTCCTACATCTAAATTAAATTTTTGGGGATACAATGTGTGCTGATTGAATAATATTTTAATGAATGTCTTAGGGTTCTTGTGCACAGTATAGCATCTTGACAAGCATCAGACTTCCCATTATGTGAGCCCAGATGATAAATAATTACATAAACAAACTGACTGAAGAATAAGGCCCATAAAACTTGTCTGGGGCATAGACGTTTAGGCCGACTGTATATGTGAGCACAGTGAAGGGGTGCCAAACCCATTCCAACCAATTTCACCACTCCCATTGTGCTGATTTGACTGCCAGCAATTCATAGTTCACAGTGTCTGTCAGTCAGGTTCCAAGAGAAGACGGCACATGTTTGTAATATATGAGAGGCCTCGTGGTACTGGGACAGCACTGCTCCCACCCCTAACTCTGAGGCATCAACCTCTACAATAAATGGTTTTGTGGGGTCAGATAATTTAAGAATGGGGGTGGTGATAAATAGGGATTTATCAAAAAGCAAGAGCACTAAAGTTTCTATTGAACCTGCGATAAAAGTGTGCAAATCAAAGAAACCTTTGCAATACTTGGACTGTCGTGGACCCAGAACCATAAGTGGCACGGTGTGTTCAAGAACATAAAATTTAGTTGCTCTTCATGTTCCTGGTCTATCCTGATTTGCAAGGGTTTTGTCTCCCAACTAAGAGATCTTCCTGCAATTAAATGCCCATCTAGAGCGCAAACAGGGATTGACTCTGGCAATCTCTCAACTGGGAGCCCAAATTATGGCACTATTGCCCTCGGCACGAAGTTGCCAGCTGATTCCGAATCTACAAGGCCCTACACAAAAAAAGAATGGATGATGTAAGACATGTTAATGGTAATTTTGTATTGGTTCTTTTCTGAGTTAATGAAAGGATAATGGGGATGACTTGACCTTAGGCAGGAGAAGGGGGTCAGGAGGCCACCATATGTCCTTAACCCCTGCAGTACAAACAAAGTTCCCCAAATCTCCTTCTCCTTTGCTCTTGGGGTGTGAGTCTGTGATTCACCATTCAATGTTGGTTCAGCTTGATGCTCATTGTAATGAGCTGGTGGAGAGAGAGACAAGCCTGACAAGCCAACTACAACTGCAGCTGCAAACACAATCCCTTTCAACTATGACCAGAGCTGGCTCATTTCAGCCACTTTCTGCAGCCAGTTTACTGAATTGCCAGTCAGGAACTGCTGGACTGCCTGTGATCAGGAAAATCAAATGCAGCTTTTTTAAATCTAGCCCTGAATTCCACATACTCTAGTGCTTGTGCCGCACACCAACCCCACCCCCACCCAGCCTCATGTGGCGGTAGCACAGTCTAGTGCGTACCCTGTTGAGTGTTGTGTCATCACTGACACCTGCTGGAGGTGATCTCTGGATACACCACAAAATACACAAGCTAGTAGGAATTTCCTACAATTAACAGGGTCCCTGCCATATCTTTCAGGTAGCAAGGTTTGTCAGGGAGCTTTCATGAACATGATGGTAACTGCCACTGGTCCTGTTTGATGGGCAGGGGCTGCTGCTGTGGTTTCCATGTGAGGGGGGTGGTCACCTGTTATGCTGGGTCTGAGGAAAAGACACACACAGGGACCAGAGTACAGGTAGAAAGGTGTTTTAATTATAAGGTTTTACAGTTTTCAAGACACTGGCTGGTGTACACACACACACTTGAACTCAAACTTAAATTATACAGTCCTGGATCCCAGAGGAACTTCTCTCCAGAAGACTCTCACAAAACGAAGTCAAACACAAATTTAGGAGGAACAATTCCTCCAGCGCAGCCCTACTGGACTTGATGGAGAGGGACTCTTTTGCAGAGTCAGCTCTTCACTCTTAAGGGAGCCCACTGCCTTCAGGGGCTTATAACACTTGATCCATGCTCCGTGGATTTCACTCGATGCGACAGGGCTCTTCCGTGTCACGCCTGTGGACACAGAGGAGAGGAGACACGCACACACAAGAACTAGTTATCCACACTGCCTATGTAAAGTCCAAACAAGCGATATCCACTGCCACTGGAGATGCTGCAGGTTATCGTAGACCAGTCCACAGGGGGTTACGTAGATCTCTCCTCCTTAGGATCAACAGGCTGAAACAAGCTATACCCTTTAAACTGCTTTAAACAAATCCCACCAAACCCAAACCAGAGCTGCACGATATTATTGGGGTGACCACTCAGCCCAGGGCTGAAGGCCACCTAATACTCAGGCGATGGGTTCCATTGGCGGCATGGCTGAGATGGACCAGATGTTAAAATTTGTGATAGCATGTACGAGATTTGAGACACAGATTAGGCCATTAAAAAGGAATCTAATGTTTATGTTTCTACTTAATGTTTATACTTAACCCTAAAGATGTGTGTACATATATTTATTTTGTGTTATGATAGATTAACAGATTATGACCCCAACAGAAAGGCTTAGGCTCTATCAGTTGATTAACTTCTTTAAAGAAGCACCATCAACATTATTCATCTCTGATTTCAGTTGTGAAATGGTGAATTCATCAAGCCTTTTCATCAGCCTAGTCCTCTAAACAATCCAATTCCAAAAACAGTCTACTATTGCATATTATTTGGACACTTAGCATCAATAAGTTCACTCTGTCTGCATAAAATCTGGCTAAAGGCTACAGCTCTGTGATTTTGTGGTGACATAGCTGGGGGACCCCTTTTATGTCAAAATATCTGAATATAATAGTGATGCATTTCATTTCAATAGCCTCCTAACATTGTTTACCTGAAACACTCTTTTCCCAGTTACCAAAACATGTATATAAAAATGTATTTTGGTATACTATATCAGCTTACATGTCTACAATACATTAGTCATTCAAATTTTAAACCATTACAGGAAGGCTTTATAGATTAATCATGTCATTTCTCTTTCTCCTTACGACTTTAGAGGCACAAGTTGATTGACCCTGAGAGAAGTCGATTTGTTGTGTGTTTTTTTCTCTCTCTCTGCCCTCACTTGTTGATGTAATGCAGTCTCTGCCTCTGATTTACTGATGCTGACAAACATTCCTTGGTTTAACTAATTTATTTAGTCCTTTCATAAAAGGGGATGTACCATTGGCATGTAGAGTGGAATCTAAACAAGAGACCTTAAGACGAAATAAATGGCAGCAGAGAACACAGACATACATCGCATGTGTGGAGATCCTTCTCTCTAGACATACAAAAAGCATGGAGAGATTTGCCTGGTACTGAGGACATTGAGTGGCGCTGCAGCTTAAACTGTTCCCACTTTCTGTTGTGCTTAAATTTACAAGAACAGTCAAGGTATCCGCCTTTGTTTGTTTAGATTAATTGTCATGTTGACTGTTAATATTACAGAGAACTTGAATAAAATTTGCTCAGTGTTGGCCACGTGTTCCCCTGCTGCGTGTGTGATGCATTTATGACTAGTCGAGACAACTTCGACTAATCCGGTTCAGAAGAAAGAAGTGAAAAAGGAAAAAGGGAAGGAAAAGAATGGGGTATGTCGAAAACAGCAGGTCCAGATTAGCATGCCATGGGGGAAGGCAGCAAGTGTGAGAATTGACCAATAAAAGTATTTGGACTCAAAATGCTACAAGAGGACAGATATGGAGGTAAATAATGTTTAGACAGTGAGACAGATTGAAACAGCAGAAAAGCCATGCATGAGAGCGTATGTCTGTTTGACTTGGACTTTTTTGATAGTGTTGCCATGGCGACCTTGAGCAAATCTCCTGGCGTCGTCATCGCCATGACTCCTCCCGTGGAAACGGAGAGATAAAAATAGATGCAACGGCCCCAGAGAACAAAGAGCTATTTAAGGGGGCCTGAGAGGACGATGAGGGAGAGGGAAATAAAAGAAGAGTGGATGGATGGGAAGAGAAAGAGAGAGACAGGGTGCATGGAGAGTGGTTAGACTTTTTAAAATGGTGGCACTTTGATTGACAGGTGGCGCGAGCCAGGAAATCCCGCCATTAGTCAAGCCTGGTTTAAAGGAACAGCTCGGTCTGGCCTGTATGTGGTCCTTATCCTGGGCCTTTTCTGCTCCCACACACACACATACACACATTTAAAGACTGTTGCATCTCAGCATAAAATTTGATCACAACATGCACATGCTCATTATAAATGTGGACAAACACAGAATATAGGTATGTTATTAAATGAATGTTTTCTTCATTTTAATATCATTGATGCCTCATTGTGAGATTTTGTTGGTGCCATTCAAATAGCATGCTAAGCTGTGAGACTCCTTCTCTTTTGGCATTATGTCATTTATTTTATCATGTATTTATGTAGACACAATAGGATTTTATACATTAATAAGGCTAATTATTTAATTCAAAACTAAAATTCTTGCTTATGCACATAAATACAAACTGTTTAAGCTTACTTTTTAAGTTGTATTTGTTTATTTATTTGCTTGTTCATTATTCAAAATCAGAAGGACCTCAGGTCACTGCCTTTCTAGACCATGATCCAGCCCTGAACCTAAAGAAGCGATTTGTACTGATCTGAAATCACATCAAATAGTCGTTCCTTGGTAATTGACCTGGTCAGGCCCAAGGTGACTGGACAGGTCCTAAGTTATATGCTCTGGAGTGACCCCGAGTATTTGAGCCAAGCCATTAAGTTTCATTCATTGTTAGCCACTAGCACTCAGCAAATTTAGCCTCTATGTTCACTTCCTTTCTTTTATATTAATCTCCTGTTCAGGCCATTCACTTGTGGCCTGATATGGGATTCTGTTCGTGAAAACAGCTTAACAAATTTAGAGGTGTAATTTATTCATAATTTAGCACAATGTTCACACAATTATTTTACACATTTAGAGCTAAATGTGTTAAAAAACAACATTAAATTTTTGTTACAAATGTTTAGAATGCAATATATTTTTCATATTTAACATTTAGATTTAAGACAACTTATGATGAAAATGATCAAGATCAAATGACACTAAGTTGGTTAAGCTGTTTTTAAAATGGCACCCCATAGTCCTATGCAGACAGCAATCAACAACGGAACAGTGTAATTTTATGCTGATTCTAGATCACCACACTTGGGGTTTATTCCCATGGGGTTCCTGCATAAAAAACTCATACTCTCTCAGCATCACTGTAATTTAATTAACCGCGATGATCTGTAATTACAAGATCTGTAAGTATTTTTGCTCGTTCACTTACATTCTTCATGAGCTAGCCTACTGGCCCCTAACGCAAATTTAAGTTTGAAATGAGGTTATTATCTGTCTGTACCACATTTTCATTTTGAGAGTAGTAGTTTTGCAAAAAAAATCATTTTTATAATGCAGAATCCTTACTGCTAATGGTTCTTGTTTTTACTTTTATGTAGATACAAGGCCAGTGTAGCTAAGAAATGAATGCTAACTCCATTCCCTCACCAACTACACTGTGCAACTGCATACATAAATTAAAGCATTCCTATTTATACAAACATTGACAATTGCTACTTGCATTGCTAAAAACATTTGCAACCATCGGGAGGGGTGCTAGGGCCAGCTGACATTTTACATAAAGTCAAAGAAACTACTACTGACTTCTGTTTCAAGCATTTTCATCCTTTAAACTTATGACTGTTATTTGTATCTAAACTTCTCTCATTTTCATCTCTATCATTTCTCCTGCCAAAGCAATCCTGTGCCGTACAGTAACCTGAGTCAGCCTGATTTTGGATCAGCTGCTGAAAAGGCCTTGCCCTGACTCCTGAGGACAAAGCAGATCCTGATGTTGGTGGAAGCTCCTGGGGGACAGGTCCAGGTCTCTGCAGCACAGAGCGAGGCAGCTGGCCTGACTGCTGGCACGCTGCTAATGGGATGCCCAAACCCATCTGTTGTTGTCCTCCGTCTGTCCCCCATCGCTCCGTTCCTCCGTTCCAGCCCCAGAGTTTCCATTGGCCCACCTGAGTCTCCCAGGAGTGCCTGCCTGGACCTTGGCTTATGCCACTGATGTGTGGAGATATGTGGGTATTTAAAGAAGTCTGTTCTCTGGCCCTATACAAAGCCCTAGGCACCCTTTATTTAGTTGTATTTAAATGCTTTGAAAAAAATGTATGTCTCATTGTGGCCCCAATGCCTATGCTAATATCAACATGTTCAGTTGACATTAGCTGCTCAATATAGACCACAGAAAATGGAGCAAAGTTATGTTTTTTGTGTAAAACAAAAAAAAAGGCTGATGCATTGTAGTAATTACGTACAGTTAGAAGTGACTACCAGGGGGAATTTAAAGCCTGGCAGGCTCTGGACAAATTAATATGCATGGGACAGAGAGGATTCTTCTTCATGTTAATTCATGCTATAACAAACTGTGAAGACAGAGAATGAAAAGGGGTTGTAGCATAAATCTGGCCACTTTACAAAAAGCTTAAGGAGAAGCCAGTGGCCTTTGTGGTATTTTACCCTGTGAGCTGTTTGTGCCCACCTGAATAATTAATGCTTGAAAGGTCGCTCTAAGTTTAATTAAAGAAATTCACTACACACTGACTGCACTCTTTAAACGCACCATACAGGAGTCTCAAGTTGAAAACATAAAAATAGATGCACTGACATTTATCAGCATTCCTAAAACCTTTCCAAAGTTGCAACAACTAATTAGTGGCTGTTTTAACATTAGGACAGCCACTTAATAGAATCCCATATGAAATATTACGGCAAATTTTATAATGTAAATATTCACATGCTTTAAAGAGTGCTGATATTATTTATACTGCAGTTTAGGTATTTTGTAACAGTTGTTTTTTTAATTTGATAGCTGTTAAAATCTCAGATAATATACACTCACCAGCCACCTTATTAGGTACATCTAGATAGTAGCTGCTTGGACCCCTTTTTTCTTCAGAACTGCCTTAAATTTTGGGGGCATAGATTCAACAAGGTGTTGGACACATTGCTCAGATATTTTGGTCCATATTGACATGGTAGTATAATGCACAGAAATCAAGACACATCAGTCCAGCCAATGTTTTTTCAATCTTGTATTGTCCAGTTTTGTTAGCCTTTTTTTGTTTATTGTTCTTAGCTGACAGGGTTGGCTTCTGCTGTAGCCTATCTGCTTCAAGGATCAACATCTTGTGTGTCCTAAGATGGTATTCTGCATACCTTGGTTTTACCGAGTGACTATTTAAACGATTTGAAGTTATTATTATCTCAAACCTCTGACATCAACATAGCATTTTCATCCGCACAACTTCTTCTCATTAGATATTTTCTCTTTTTCTGACCATTTTCTGTAACCCTAGATATGTTTGTGTGCAGTAGATCAGCAGTTTCTGAAATATTCAGCCCAGCCCTTCTGGCACCAAAAGCCATGCCACATTTAATGTTACTTAAGTTCCCTTACAACCTCATTCTCATGCATGGTTTGAACTAGAGCAAATTTTCTTCACCATGTCTAGTTGCCTGAATGCATCGAGTTGCTGCCATGTGACTGGCTGATTAGATCAAGCAATTGAACATGTCTACCTAATAAAGTAACCAGTGGGTGTATATTAGCACTCTCAAACTGTCAATGGCCATTGTTTTTGCTTGTAATTCTGTTATTTAAATTGACCAGATTTCAATTTAAAGTTTCATGAGAAATGGACCAATACACAGTGGTTAACATAAGTGGTACACACATGTGGGGCAGGTTTCAGTCTTCATATTACAGAAGAAAGGACTGTTTTTGTTCTGTCAGCATTTTATCTGATATTTGGATAAATTGCACCAAATAATTTTCTTAAACAGTAACCCAAAATGATAGCTCAAACAGATATATATTTACCTCAGCATCTTTTGTCAGTTCATATCCATTCCCAAATATTTTCAAAATATAGCAACTTCAATGAAGACTTCCTCAAGATCTCACATTTCTCAAAATATTTTTTCTCCACAGACCGAGGAGTCGTTGTGGATGATTTTACTGAAGGATTTCCATATAAATTGCTCAGTAGTTGTCTATATAATATATATATATATATATATTTACCTAAATGAGAATGAGAAATTACCTAAATAAATAACCTCATCTATCTATTTAGTTATTTACACTGAAAGCTGTCATCTGAACAATTAAAGCCACTGCACAACTTAATGGCCAAAACATCTATAATATCTCCTATGCATGGGCTGTGTTTTCCATCCGTGCAGGTATTCCTCCATTGGTCAGGTTTAGAATGTTGGGCCTACTCATGTGTGTGTGATTTACAGTGGCCATTGCTCGCTCATCGGCACGCCAGACGCCTGGAGTTATGATGATCATCCTGATGTGGCTGCTCCACTTTTCCATCTCCTCCCTCAGTGTTAACAGAACACAGTCCTCTCTCTCTCACTCTCTCACCCCTCACCCTCTCTCTCTCTGCAACTTACTATCTCTCCAGCCTGCCTTACCACTGCCACCTGCTGACAAATCTTCGACTATACAGCCATAATATCTGTGCATAATATGACTGATCCAGGGTCTGCTGAGTGGCTCTGAAGCTGGAAGATTTAGGCAAAAATCAAGTTGTTCTGGAATAAGTCATAAAAATCAGAGTCGGTCAAATTAATTATACATCATCCTGTTTTTTTCTTTCCAAGTTTTAAAACATAATGGGACTCTTTAGGAATGCTTTTTTGATTTAGTGTACATTTTAATGTTGATAAAATATGTTGACCTGCAAGCCTCACGATAACCTTTTAATTTCTAAATGTGATATTCAACGTTATTTGGTGTAAATCCCTAATGTATCCTTGAAAGGCAGAGCTATATGGAATTACAATATCATCGTAACAGTGGTGAAGACATGCAGTACCGCTTAAATCCTGCAGGGTGTCTCCAACATCCGTATTCCGTCGGGTGTGCATCCATCACACTTGCTTCCCCTCGCTTACTCCTCCATCCAGCTCGCTTTGTCACTTTTCTCTACTTGGACCTGCAGCCTGCATTCTTATTTGTGTGATATTACTGAGAGTCACACAGATTTATGCGGCTTACAGAGAAAAGGAAAACAGGACATTTTAATGTAGTTTTTAAATACAGTTTCAGTGCAACATCCCCAAAGCAACCCCAAAACACACATAAAAATTCCAAACACACAAAATAAACACATTTACCCCCAACTACACCAAAATAAAACCCAAAATAACACACAGGAACACAATAACAGTTGGAGGCGGGAACAATGCATGCTGGGAACAGCCCTCCCCAACTCAACTCTGCTACATTGCCTCCACCTCAGTGCCGATGACCCCAGCCACTCAGTCCACCTCAAAGTGCGTGAGGCACCGGGGTCGCCAATGCTGCTGGCGCGGACTACACCCAGCGTCCCTCCCAGCAGGGGTTGAGGGCCGAGGGGACACGGGCTTGTCCTCAGCCTGGGCCACCTCCTCAGTCTGTCTGTGGGGTCAGTAAGGCCAGATTTGCTCAGAATTGTATAAAGATCAGTCACAGCACTGTTGTTTTGCATCAGTAAATGGGCTGAAATAAATATCACCCGCGCCCTTCTGCTCAGCCGGACCCGGTACACCACCTCCCCCAGTCTCTCCATGATCACGCACGGACCCTCCCAGTGAGTCATGAGTTTTGGTGACAGCCCCCTCCTCTGAACTGGGCTGTACACCCAAAGTTTCTTCCCTGCTGCAAAGTCCTGGCCGGTAAAACCGAGTGCGGAGGCGGCCGATGGTCTTTGCTGCCCCGTGCCTGAAGCCCAATGCACCAACCCTAATCTCCCGGAAGGCCTTAGGGACCAGTAACTGGAGGATGGTACTGCGCGACTCCTGGCGCACCCAGCGACGGTACAGTACCCTGTCCCGCACAACCAAACTGTCCCATTGAGAGGCCAAAGACTTTAGTTCAGGGTCAGCGTCCGAGATCTCCCACCAAGCGGGCCGCCGGTTCTCCCGCAACCACTGCAGCACCCGCCCTAGGTTCCGGCCCCAACACACACGGTCGGACCAGCCACATTGACCACTGCCCTCAACCCCAACTGCTGAGGTAGATCCAGCCCCACAATACAATAATCCTCAGGTTGCTCCAGGATGATGCCTGGATCCACACAAAATGTCGTAAAAAAGTTAGACAGAAAAAGATGGCTCCCTGGTATAATGATGATACACGGGCTGTAAAACAAAAGACGCGTAGATTAGAACGCAAATGGCGAGTGACTAATTTCACACCACCTGGAAGGAGAGCCTTAGAGATTACAACAAAGCACTTACCTTGCCATGCTCTGCCGACTTATCATCTCTCATAGAATCTAATAAAAATAACCCCAGTTTTCTGTTCAGTGCTATCTCTAAATTAACTAAGAACCAGGGAGGTGCAGAGTAACTTGTTCCTGCAAATCCTGCAAAATAGTGAGGTTTTTATTAGTTCAACTTTTTCATTAATAAAGTTGAACTAATTAGTTCAAATTAGAAATCCGACAATACCAAATTTGCCACCTGACTTAATATAAACAGAGACTGTCCCAACCTCAACTGTAGTGGAGATATTACCAGCATTTAATCCAGTCACACAAACTGAACTTTCTTCAATTATCCTCTCCTCAAAATCCTCAACCTCTTCACTCAACTCTATTCCAACACTTTTTTTAAAGATGTTCTACCAATAATAATCAGAGTTCTCCAGGCAGTATTCAATTCCTCACATAATATTGGTTATCTACCAAAAACCTTGAAATTAGCAGTTATTAAACCACTATTTAAAAAAACACACCTTGATCCCTGTGAGCTCTCCAACTATCGACCTATCTCTAACCTTACCTTCACGTCTAAAATCTTAGAGAAAGTGGTGGCCCAACAGCTAGGTTCATTTCTACAAAATTACCGACTATATGAAAATGTTCAATCTGGGTTCTGTCCTCACCATAGCACAGAAACAGCTTTAGTAAAGATAGTGAATGATCTTTTACTGTTGGCTAATAAAGGTTTTGTCTCTTTACTGGTTCTGCTGGACCTCAGTGCAACATTGATACATTCGACCACACTATACTACTTGACACACTAGAAAACCTTGTCGGAATCACGGGAACCGCCTTATCCTGATTTAAATTGTAAGTGACCGACCACTATCAGTTCATAAGTGTAAACGGAGAATCCTCAGCCCCCACCAAAGTAAAATATGGTGTCCCACAAGGCTCTGTTTAAGGACCTCTCTATTAAGCTTGTACATGCTGCCCTTAGGGGCGGTTATTCGCCTGTGGCTACTCATTAGGGGCTTGGACCTGGACTCTGTAAAGCTGCTTTGTGACAACCTGACTGTAAAGAGCGCTATATTGTAAGATTTGTGGGGGTACAGGGATTGGACGGACACCAGAAGCCTTGGATACAGTTTCTTTTCTTTTATTAACTTTTCACAAGTCACTCACGCATGCCGTGCACTTCGTTTAGCAAACTCAAAACAAAACAAACAAGACCCACAAGGGTTACTCTCAGCCTCGGGCATGCTCTCCAGAGCTGTAGGAAAGTCTCTTTTCCTTAAGGGGTTCTGAGGCTCGACCCTCTCTTTTTCTCAATCTGTGGAAAGCAGACAAGGGTTAGTCTGAGATTTGGCTTTGGAAGAGGACTCACACCCCTCTCAGCTCCTTGATGTGCCCACTCCTTAGATAAGTGGTCTTTCTCTGAGATTAAGATTTCAGCTTTCACAAAGGCTTTTGTCAAGAGGCCTGCATCACCACACTCACGTGGATGTTGGTGTCCACACAATCTGCAACTGGAATCAGCTGGGCCGAAATACACGCACTCACATTCGCTCAGCGAATCACACGACACAGACACTCCTTGCTCCTCACTATACACAGGTGGATTTAGGTGCCTGACAAGCAATTTCCTGAATGAGTCTTTAACTGGTTGCTATGCCACTAATCACCACTTACTCTCACCTTGTCCCGAGTAAGCATCTCCTAGTATTCAGGTGTGGAGCTGCGTGGTCGATACGAGCTTGACATGACATATATAAATAAAGTTGATTTGAATTGAATTTTGGAGAGAGAGTCCTAAAAGAGATGGGATTTTAGAGAGATGCAATGGAGATGAAGAAAGAAAAAGAGAAATAAATGAAAAAATGGAGAAAAAGGAGAAAGAGCAAGACAGATGGAAAGTAGAGAAATAGAGAGTGAAATAAATAATGGAAAAAGGGTAAGATTAAAGGAGACATATTATGCAAAACTCATTAGTTATAAGATTAGTTATAAGAGGTCTATGGGCTATACAAAACATGGTTATGAAATGCTTTGCACAAAATCACTCTCACAAAGAGATCTCCCCAGCTTTATTCTCGACAATTCCAATCCCTTTCAAAATGAGCTGTTTAAGGGCTCCGTCACTTTTATGCAAATAAGCTATTGATGGCCACGCCCCACCATCCCTTGTTAACACTGCACATTTAACACACATGAAACAGATGTACTATCTTGGCTTTTATGTTCGACCCCACATCAGACCCAGAGCAAGACAAACAACACTTCATGGTGACTTGCCTTTGCCTGAAGCCATAGCACTTGGCATCTTATCCATGCTCGTAAAACCAGCAGGCAAAAATGGCAGATCTTTAACATCTAGTGGGTGGGGGCTCGACAGATAAGCTGTGGTTCTATTAGGGGTGTACAGTGCGGCCGCTATTCGTATCTGTATTTGTTAAAAGGGAAAATTATTTGTATTCGTATTTGAGCAAAATTTAAACAGAGCTGTGTCTGCCACTCCCCGAAACTTGAGTGTGTGTTGGGGGTGGAAGCGGGGAAGCGGAATATCTAAAAGTGAAAGTGATCAGTCATACGTGAACACTCAACTGCACACAGTGTGAACAGCACAAAAGTCCTCCTCTGTATTTAACCTATTCACCAAGTGAAGCAGCCAGCTGCCATGTACCCTGCACACAGACACGGAGCAGTGTTTGGAGACGGTATCGGGGAGCAGTGTGTGAAGACAGTACCATGCTAATGGTACCTCAGGGGTCTCTAGCGGTCTTCAGGATCGACCCAGTACTTTCTGAACGCAGGGAGAGTCCTTTATTCAAGCAAGCGCGTGACCAGGGGGACCATATGTCCTTATTTCGATGTCAAGATATAGGAGCCATCCAGGCGGCTCATAGAATATGATTCCTGACACCAAAATCTTTGTTGATTCACAGAAAATAATGGATGGGTTTGTTTCGCACATGGAGTGTTTATAGGAGCAGTAGAGACACAAATGGAAATACGAAAGGGGTGCAAAATGTGAATTTTGCATATGTCCCCTTAATTGGAAAAGGAGAGATTAATGGAAATGCAAAAAATAAATATTTGGAGAAATGAAGAAAGTAGAGGAGAAAATATAGAACATAGGGGCCATAGTGACCAAAAATATATTAGTGGAAAGAAAGTAGCAAAAACAAGAAAACATAGGGGGAAAGCAGGGAAACAGGGACATAAATGGGAAGAAAAGAGGAATATACAGAATGAAGAAAAGTGGGAAAAGGAGAGAATTATTTAAATGAGAGGAGAGAGGGGAGAAAATAGGGAGCAATTCACAGACAGCAATATCAAAAAGGAAAGAAACAGTGATTTTAGAGAGAAGCAGAGGAGATGGAGAACAGTTTATTGGAAAGTTTCCAAGCAAGAGCTCCCTTGGGGTGTGGGTGCCTAAAACTTCCACTGCGCAGAACCCCTGTGGACTGATCATTTCACAGAGCTGCTTGACCACAGGCAAGAGAGAAAAAAGAGTGAGCGAGAAAAAGAAATTTCTTCAATTTAGGATGAAGCACACAGCAAGTGCCAAGGGGTGCAGGCAAGGCTGATTAATAGAGAGAGAGCAAAAGAGGGAGAAAATAAACAGATTCAGGCACTGAGGACCAGACTCAAGTGTTGCTGCAGCCTTGAAGGTGTTGCTTTATGTACACCCTGGTGACTTTGCATTATTGTACAAAACACATTTGCTGGTCAGCAACCTGCTCCTCAGCTATTGGAATGTGCACCCAGCACACATGAGACATATTACACAATACCCTTTATCATAATATTAGAGAAGCTGCTCTTTTATTTTCCTCTAGATTAAAAGCCACACTGAGCACTTGCTCAATCCCCTACTCCTTAATTAATGCACAAGAACAAATCTGGTTCATTTTAATCTCATCTATAATTACCCACAAAATTTCCCCTAGTAGTGCCAAAAGGTAAATAGTCACAACAGTTATCTGGAATATTAGCCTGATTCATTTGTGCTACTTTAGACTCATTGCCAACACATCAAAACACTTCTGTGATGGCCAAACCCATGGCCACACTCTAAAGGAGGTAACCTTTGTATTTTCACTCTCTTTTTGTTAAAAAACAATAACACATGTTAGTTTCATTAAGTTTATTGATTGGTTTGATCCATTTTTTCCCATTTGTATGCGTGCACATTTAGTTTACTTATGTATGCATACCAGGTCATTACTTTGTTGAATTTCTGAACTAATTTCTTATTGTTTGTATCTTACCTGCAATCATCCTGGGAGCTGCCGGACATAAGATGGAAGCCAGGGTGTGGAGCCCTTAAGTACAAAGAGGGCTAACTGAACTGTACCACCACTTCCTGCTGAAGGGGGGGAATGTGTGTTTGCTTTGCTTTAGAAAAACCCAAAGAAGGTGGTTTTATTTAAAACATTTGAGTTTAGGGTTAATGGTTTGATTTTCTTCTTTGAAGTTTAGTTTGTTAACAAACCAGATTATGCTGTACTGTTTGTTGTTTTACAAATGTGTTGGTTTAAGTTACCCCTTGTTTGTCAAAATGGTCTGATCAGCCATTTTATAAACACAGTTATGTCACTTAGTTGTTAGATCATGACATTTGTATGTGTTACGTCGGTTTCACTTTGTTTCTGTTTGGCCAGATTTGTTTGTTGAAACAGTCAGTTGGTTTTGTTTCTTTGACATCTTTTTATGAACTCAACCTTTATTGTTTTGTAAATATGATTTTTGGAAGAAAAAAAAAAGAAAGCATGTTTTTCTAAAAATTCCTGAGACTCCTCATGGACTTGCACTCCGGTCCCTCACAACTTCTCTGGCCATTTCTTAGCCTAAAATATACCTGGATTTCAGGTTTGCTCAGAGTTGTATGAAGATCCGTCACAGCACTGTTGTTTTGCATCAGTAAATGGGCTGAAATAAATATTACAACTGATTTCTAAGCAGAAAAAACCCTTTCCAACAAAACAACTCTTTTTCCTTTCCAGCAGCCTCATGAATTGGCAGCTAATGGAGCAGAATATTAAAAAGACTGCTTATAATTTCTATTTCATACATCCATGATTTCTGGAAACTGATATGCATCCCTAAACCACTGATACTTCTAGTTTCATATTTTACACTCATCAAAATATGGTCATGCCTGCCCAGCTGTATCTTATTTCTTTGTCAAGACCATTTTTCACTGTTAGACTACAGTATAAACTTCAGCAAGATCCTTTCAATCCTTCACCTCCGCTTTTGCACCTCCATTTAGCACTGTGTTTAAAATCATACTGTAAACAGTGCACAGCAACTACTCTGCTGTGTTAACAATGTTGGTATAGCCATGATGACACCTACACTCACAAAAATGAGGACGCCAGAAAGGGGTCATTAAATGCTGTCATAGAAAAAAAATTGTTCCCTAAAAATATTCCAATGGATTTCAATAGAATTTACCATTTTAATTGATTTTGTGGAATAATACTAATTAGTCTAATGCAGATCAATTCAAAGTAAATGTTTTTAAATTGTATAGGCCTTTTGCTGAAACTAAGGACAAAATATTCACAATAAATATATCAATCTTGTTTGTTTTTTCAACAGCTTAAAAAGAGATGCTATTGCCACCTGAAGCAATTAGTGAATGTAGTGTGGTGTGGATGGACGGGCATAGTATTGCTTTCATTAATGAAAATAATGACTAAATATTGTGGTCAATGAACATTTATCATGTGACAAAAACAAGATGAGATGCAATGTAAATGCTATAATAGAATATATAATGTAATATTGTTGACGAATAAGAACAAGTCTAAATATGGTTAACAAAATAAATAATAATGCTAAAATGTATCTTCAATTTCGTTGACTAAAACAAGACAAGGCATTATTTCCTGTATGATAGGGAGGGGAGAAAAAAGAATTGGGACGCTCGACCTTAAAGTTGAATACCATTATGTCCCAATACTTTTGTTCATTGAGAGTAACTGGGGATTAAATCTATATAAAGTGGCCAAACATATTGGGACCCAGGGCCATTAAAGTGCTAGGAAAAGAGAAATGACACTCACACACAAACGCACACAGTCACACACACATTGTCTCACACACACCGCATTTTAATAAGCAGCTTTTCCCATGTCCATGCAAAAAAGCGGATCCTAAATTATTCTGATTTGTTTGTGTAAATTATATTTGTTCAGGACAACACACTAAAAGTGAAGAACATTTTTTCAAATGTGGGTTTTATGGCAATTGATGTTACTTTATTTAATTATTTTATTTACTTGTATGTGTGTGTACGTCTAAGTTCTAACATGTTTGGTTGGCAAAATGAAATGGTACAGTATTCTTAAGTCTATAAGGTAACAATAATATAGTAATAAGATAACATTGTTTGAATTGTAAAATGTAGACTTTTAGTTGGCTGAATCTTGACTAGACTAAAAAGGGTATGGCTATGACTAAGATAAATATCCATTAAAATCACTGTATAATGTAAAGGCTCAATTATAAGCTATTTATATATGAACAAAGCTGCAATAATATATGGTTTGCAAACTGTAACGCGGGTGTCCGCTAGAGGGCGGTGTAATCAGGGCTAATTAGGTTTATTATTTAAGTTCTGTTTGGACCAACTGGGGGTGTTTGGTCAACCCTCACACCCAGCTCAGTTTCCTTTTTTTCTATGTTTTCTATTTTGAGTCTAGAGGCCCTCGAGCCTAGTTTCTGTTTTCCGTTTTGAAAATAAAATGAAACCCTGAGAAACATGGATTCCTGTTTTACTGAGCGAAAAGCCCAGTCCCGTGACAGATGGACCGAACCTCCAAATGGAGGCGCTGCAGCCGTTGGATGGGGAGGTGAGGAGCTCTCCCCAGAAGCACAGAGAGAGGGAAAGCTCTCAACCGGGAGCTAATGGTGCAACGGCTCATGCTGCCCGCCGCAGATTGTTAGTCTGGAACCGAGCCGCCTTGGACTTAGCCCTATACGCTGGACAATCACGGATCCGATCAGGTTTCCCAGACATGGGATTTCGGAGTCCATTCTCCGGGTCCAGAGCATCCCAAGGGGCTCGTAGTATGGTCACCACAGCAGGGGCAAAAGAGAACCCAGAGCGCAGAGCCCACGGTTGCCAGCATCCAGCCAGCACTCCCCAGCTTACAGTCCGTGCCCCTCAGCTTCCAATCAACGCTCCACAGCGGCGAAGGGAAGTCCATGAGCGGCAAAGGGAAGCCCCAGAGCACTGAAAAAGGGGAAAATATTCACATATATATTTTGGGGGGGTACAAGGCCCAATCCAGGACAGTGGGACACTCTGGAGGATGCCCCGCCTCCCAGGACAATAAAAAAGGGCAGACGGAGGAGCTGTCCGGAGAAGGGCTCCCTGTGAGAACATAGGGATATGCAAGGGGGCCCATGGGGCACTGCCCTTTGCCTCCGCCTCCCCACCTCCGCCATTTTGGGTGTGGTTTGGGTACCCCAGGGGGTGCGCCGTGGGAGAGGGGGGAGGAGTAATATAACGGTGGGTGCCCGCTGTTTTTCGTTTGAACCCCCTGATTGCACCGTCTTAGTGTCAGTTGGGCGGTGTAATCAGGGGTAATTAGGTTTATTATTTAAGTTCTGTTTGGACTGAGTGGGGGTGTTCGGTCCACCCTCACACCCAGCTCAGTTTCCTGTTTTTTTCTGTGTGTTTCTGTTTTCATTCCAGAGGCCCTCAAGCCTACTTTCTGTTTTGTGGTTTTTGAAAAAAAAAAAAAAACTAAAATAAAAGAGCCATGGATTCCTGCTTTACTGAGCACAAAGCCTTGCAATGTGAAACAAACGCTTTAAGCAAATAAGGAGATTTTTAACAACATTGTTCCTTTTAACATAGTTACACAGTTGCAGTTAAAATATTTCTGTAAATTTCAGCCCTAAAATCAAAGCTTTTTGCCACTGCAGGGTCTTTGCATTTTATATAGTTTGTAGTTTTTAATACATTTTGACTACATTTGAATTTTTTTTATCACAATATTGAGTTGCAAGTGTTAATCAGATAACTTTCTAATATTTATGCAGATTTTGACATATGTAACACTATACAACAGAATAGATTCACAGACTCACTGATGTTGGCCACATATAGCACATTTATTTTACTTTATTTTTGAATAAAAACAAAAACTACATAAAATATGCAATGAAGATGAAGACACAGTTCCAACACACTGGCTGGCATTCAACTGTTGATGCATTACAAATTGCCATCTGCTATATGAACTTTTGGTGATATCACTTTACAAACTGGCATCCACTAAATGTCTAAAAGTTTAGAATACATGCTAAATGATCACGCCCCATGATTACAAGTGTCTGTTACTTAGCAGGGGGCTGGACTGTGTAACACCAGGGCCCATGGTCCAGAGCCATGACCAGAAGAGTATAACTTGCATCATCCGAGCAACAGCAAGTTAACATTTATAACAGAAACATTTTTGTTTTATCAGGGAACCTCAGAAGCAGTCAGTATGTTCAGCAAGTGTTCATGTTAAAATGTGGTGATGTGTGGTCAAGCACACTTTCAAAATAAGAGTAATGAAAAAACTGTATTAACAATAAATAATGCATTAACATGCTAATAATGCATTAACATGTTTCAAACTCTTGTGGGTATCCTTTTTCTATGCCCAAAAATGTTCTGTAATGAATCAGCCGCAGAAGGTTCTTTTGAAAATGTTCCAAAGATTCACTTGGTTCTTTAATTTTGTATATTTCATTTAAGATTTGTATATTTCATTTAAGGTTTAGCAAAATAAATATTAATAAGGTCCTCATCAAAACCCAAAGGGTCCATCACTGTTGTTGAAGTTTCATTGAAACTCTCCCTGCTTTCTCAAAAAAGACATAATGAAATATAACACACTTTTTTGTGATGGGGTCTTAGTGTCAGGTTGAAGACTCATGGGGATGCATGCGGCTACCTTAATTTGTATGTCTCATTAATAACCTCATAATTCCCTCCATTTTCATCACCGGTTGAGACCTCAGCTCTTTGGAGTGATTTTAGTGGACAGCCTGTCTCAAAGGGAAGACCGGACTATGAGACAGCTGCTAAACGACCCTCCACCTACTTCCAAATTGACTTTGGCTTCCACTCTGGTTCAGGGCTAGGAATGGGGTCAAATGCAGTGAGCTCTAGCTATTCATTGCTTAGCTATTCAGAGTGATTTTATGTTTTGATGGGCTTTACACAAGAGATGTTGGGTGAAAGTGCCTCAGGCTGGAAAGCTTTCACATGAAATAAGAAAAACTGGTCCAACATACCAAATCAAAGATGTCTTCTAGTTTCATATCATCCATGGTCTGAACAAACAAGAATGCCTCAGAGACAATATATTTAATTATGTGATGTATTTTGTATTCTAAATCTATCCTTTCCCACATTATCCTCCATCAGCTGTGGGAAAAACGCTTAGTTTGAGGCCAGTTTGAGAACCCACCAGGAGATAATGGATGTGAGCATTAGGAAGATAACAAATGCAAGTAGTATTAAATGTAAGTAATTGGTTGATGTCATTTTAGAGGTGAAGAGTCCCCAGTAGCTGCATTATGAGGCCACTTTTTGATTTTCTCACAATTGTCACATAATTTGAACGCATTTGGATGTGTTCTGTAAATGTTTCACTAATGTCTTTCCCTCAGGAAATCTGCGAGGGCATTGATTGGCTCCAATCAGTCAATGACTGATTTCATTCACCAATCACATGCATCACAGAGGTTCTCATCTGCAGCACTCAGCTTCTAATCTAATCTAATTGTGCCCAGTGGCTGTATATGGTTCCCTCCACTGCTGTAGAGTTAATCAAGCCACTATTCAGCCATCTTGCTAAAAGCTACACATCCCTCATTCACTCAACACATTCCCTCTTAAAATACTCTTATTAGTACACCTAAAAGGATAGTAAGTGTGCTTTAAGCTGGTTCCGTTCTGCTCTTAATGTTGAGTTCGTTCTGCACACCCCTAATATATATATATATATATACACACACACACACACACACACAATAATATATATACAAATATATACATATAAAACCATTCTCTCTCTCTCTCGTTTTCACACACACAACCACGTGATGTGTCAAGGTCAAGGGGAATCCCCGCATCACAGTATATAAACAGGATGTGGGAGTTTCCTTTTTGCTCAGTCATTGAGTCCCTCGCCCTCAGCCTGTCTCTAAACCGTGAGTACTCAAACTGTTGTGTGTGAGTTTTAATGTTGACTCCTGGTGGGAATCTTACTCTGTTTATTTCAGAGGATTCGCAGATCAACCGCATGAGTAAACCGCTCTTTCGTGCCTCTCCGCACTAGAGCTCTCCCCTCACGCTACAAGGGCGAACAATCCTAAGGTAAGCCATCTTTCTGATCATCATCTGTGACAGAAAAGACTGAGCCTAAGATTGTGAGCTCTGCGGAGTAGGATCAGTTGATGGCTGTGGTACATATGCAGCAAGCTGAGATCCAGCAGTTGAGAGCTGACGTCGCTCACCTGGGCCAGCTGGTGTCTCAGCTGCAGACGGCTCCCCCGAAAACACCTGCGTACCACCACAGCCTCAACTGACTCCCTTCCCCATCTCATTTCATCATAACCAACCAAAGATTGCTGCTCTCTGGACGGCTTTCTACAAGGGACTGTCCACACGAATGAAAGACAGCTTCCTGAAAGTACGGAGGATCTGATACAGCTCTGTTTGCATATCGACACACGCATCAGCTCTCGTCCGCGGACAGCCCCTTGAACCCTGCTGCCAATGCCTTCTACACCACCTTTCAGAGTCATCACATATTGCACATCCCCAAACCACCATCAAGCGATTTGTACTCTCCGTCCTGGAAACACGCAAACCTGGTGAAGATGCGGAGGTCTTCAGCCAGGTTGTCCACCACCATCTCCAACGACCTTCAAGTTTCCCGTTTCCTGACTCATGTGCACATCCAGTACAGCAACAAACAGGTCATTGTCGATGCTTTTGTGGATTCAGGGGTGGCCAGTAACTTTATTGACCTCACTTATGCTTTTAAATTGGGTGTGAAAACAGAGGCGTTATCCCGGCCGCTGAATATAACAGCCATGGACGGTCATCCCCTTTGTCACAGCCCCACTATTCTTAGTACATCACCTCTCCAACTCAACATTGATCATCACTCAGAAAGTATTTCATTGCTCATCACTCACCTCACTTCACCTCCGATCATCCTGGGCTACCCCTCTTCAGTGGGGGGTGACCTGTCAGGAGCTTTGCCTCACGGCAGCGACTGGGACATGTTCAAAGGAGCCCCCAGCCCTCAAAGTCGACCTCACCACCATCCTGGAGCTGTACAGGGAGTTTAAGGAGGTGTTTAACAAAGCAAAAGCCATCAGCCTACCTCCTCACCCGCTCTACAACCTCACCATAAACCTCCAGCCTGGTACTTCGCCACCCCGCGATCATCTTTACTCCATGTCCAAGGAAGAACAGAAGGCCATGGAGGAATATGTCACTGAGGGCCTCCAACAAGGAACGATCCGACCCTCATCTTCTCCAGCCGCCGCGGGGTTCTTCTTTGTTAAGAAGAAGAATGGTGATCTCAGACCCTGTGTCGACTACTAAGGGCTTAACCGAATCACCATCAAGGACCGTCATCCACTCCCTCTTACCAACACAGCCCTGGACGCTCTCTCTGGTGCCACCATCTTTACCAAACTGGACCTGCGTAATGCCTACAACTTGGTCCGCATCAGAGGGCGATGAGTGGAAGACGGCCTTCATCACTCCCACCGGCCAATATAAAATGCTGGTAAAGCCATTCGGGTTGTGTAATAGTCCGGGAGCATTCCAACAATTAATTAATGACATGCTGGGTCTTCGCTTACTTAGACGACATACTCATCTATTTGAAGATAATAGATGGGCAGTCTTAAACAGGTTGCTTTAGAAGCTGGACGCTGTGCGTAAGTGGCCCCTACCCACTACGCTTAAAGAGCCTCAGTGTTTTCTGGGATTTGCAAACTTCTATCGACGCTTTATCCGGGATTACAGTTGTATCGCAGCACCTCTGACTGCCCTCACCAAACCATCCACGGCCCAGTTCAAACTCACCTCCGCAGCGATGACCGCGTTCCATCACCTCTGTTACCTTTTCACCACTGCTCCTATTGAACATCATTGTTTCGCCCCCTCCATTGGGAGTTAGAGGATAGAGTATGCCAGGGACAGACCTTGGAGCCCCCACCGGACAACACTCCACTAGGGAAGCTGTATGTGCCCGCTAACCTCCGCACTGAAGTCCTTCAGTGGGCCCACTCCTCCAATATAGCCGGACACCCCGGAGTCCAGAGAACTACCTCTCTCCTCCAACAAGGCTTCTGGTGGCCTGGGATGCCCAGGGATACCACCAAATTCGTCCAGGCCTGTGCGGTGTGTGCCAGGTCCAAGACTCCAAATCAGCAGATGCCAGGACCCCTCTGACCACTTCCGGTCCCTTGTCACCCCTGGTCACACATCGCCCTGGATTTTATCACTGGACTTCCGGACTCCGAGGGAAAAATCACCATCCTGACTATAGTGGACCATTTCTCCAAGGCCGTGCACCTAGTTGCTCTATGGGGGCTCCCCTCTGCCAAACAGCCCGCTACTGTTAGCCACATAACCATTACAGCAACAGTAAAAAAACTGTAAAAAATCTCACAACAGAACAGTAAAAAAACACACAAAACCAACATGCACAAATATAAGTCACATATCACAGAGCTGGAGGAATTAATCTAACCCTAGCTGGTTAGCTTCATTAGCAACTTACCAAATCTGTCAACTAATTCTCCAGTTTCTCTCAACTCCGAATTTTCCTCAGAATTAAAATTCTCTGTCACTCAATCTCTCCATATATACACATAAATATATCCAAATGGAGAAATTATGTTTTATAACCCCTTCTAACACACTCATGGCTAGCATGGTGCAGGCTTGTGTAGGATGGACCCCAGGTCTGCTCGAAGAACTGGCCTGATCCAAAAAATTCACCTCCTAAATATTTATTTTTATTCTGATTCGAACATTTTTCATCAACTTTTGCATTTTAAACATAGCACCCTTGTTCTATTAATGTTAATTTTACAATTAATAACACCAGTTTTAATCACCAAATTGTACTGCTTTTATCATGCTTATTGATTTATTTATAACATTTTTAATAAATCAAGAAATTAATCTAATTTGAAATGAATCAATTAGAAGTAACATTTGTAACTAAACCCACAAATACAAGTAGGCCTGGTCATAATTAAAAAATAGTTTAAAAATAATGCAGTCCTTAAATAAAGCTACTTATAGATGCTTAACTAATCATTTCCTAAGCATTTCTTAAGTAAAATCATACATTCATATGATGGACTTATTAATCACACACAAAACAATAATAGCTATGTTTATAATAGCTATGCTGATAAGAAATAACTTAAAGATAATTATTAAAAAATGATTAACAAAAGACTATACCAATGCTTAATAAATGCTTAATAGGTATTATAAAATGCTACCTACTATTGTTAATGGTGAGCTAGATATGAAACAATTTTGATGATGGTGTTAGTTCATGTTTACTAATCATTTAGTATTACTATGATCTGGGTTTATTTGTTGGGATTATTTGTAAAATATTACAAGACCCCTAGTCCAAAGCATTCAATGCATATAAAGGGCATCTTGCACAATGTTATTACATTTTTTTTTAAACAAATTCTTCTTGATCTGTGATTAACATAGTTTATAGCTTTGCTTTTGGGCTAAAGCTTGCATTCTTTAAAGTACCATCATGGCAGAGAGGTACATGCAGGACACTGAAATGCAAAACAATGCCCAAAGGAACATATTTAATTTCAGATATAGCTCATTTTGAACAATCTGAAAATTAAATAAAAAAAAACACAGGAGCAGGTTCACTGGTCATCTTAAAAATGACTATTAGTACTGCAAACATAGACCAGGGCCCGGTTTCTCGAAAGTTGTTCTTAAGTTTACCTTAACGTTATAGAACGTTAGAGTTGGATGTCTTGATACCACTTTTAGGTGGTCTTAGTCTCATCTTGGTCTTGACGGACTTTGGTCTTGGTCCCCTCGGTCATGTCTTGGTCTCGCTGTCTCAGATCGACATAGTGGTCGGGAGATTTGGAGTCAAGCCAATGCTTTTTAGTGACTCTGAAGAGTCGACTCCTGTTTAGCGAGAACCGGCTCCCCACTTAACTTCCTTTCGCTGCTCAGCTCTCACACAGTGGCTCAGCTCTGCTCCAATCCCTACATATTGTGGCCAAATCACATGCAAGGATATAGTATAATATGTAAAAAGCAAAAGGGCAAGAGATGCAAAAGTCAGGTGGAGCGTGTGTCTGCTCCCGTCTCAGTTAGTGAGTGAGTGGTACAGTACACAGCAGCGAGGAGGGCATGTAAATATAAATATGCCTGACACTGTCTGATCGGGCTTAGGGAAGGACGCAGACAGGGCAGCTTGATACTTGCAATGCTTTAATTCAAAGTTCAACAGAAAAGTTCTCACGCCCTCAGGGTGCTTCGTCAAACAAAAATCAACACAGATGCTTCGGGACTTTCCGGAATCAGTCCTCCGCGGCAGGAGACTTCCACTCCACTCTCAGTCTGTAGGAATACACAGGGGGTTAGAACTCAAACTTTCAGACCCACTCACGGTGCTTTGCTGTAGCGGCTCGAGGCGAGCTAGGAATCCAAGCCCCGTTCCTCAGACTAAACGGAACTAGGTTGGCTACCGGCCTTGACTGGAGATTCATATACTAGTCTTTGATCTTGACGGTGTCCACACAACGAGGTTCTGGATCGGCTGGGCTGAAATACCTACTCACTCACTCTCCCAACCAATCACACAACATAGACACTTTACTTTGATTGTTTCTCACACACAAGACACCTGGCCTTGTGATTAGCTGCCTGGCAACCACAGAGAGCTCTGAGTCGCCACGCCCCCAATCACCACTCACTCCGTGCTCTCACCTGTTCCAGGTAAGCGTCTCCAAAAACTCAAGCGACGAGCTGCGCCCTCGAGATGGTGCTGACGTAACAGACACCCTTAAACAGAGCAGCATCTGGCTGCAGTTTAAAGAGACTGCTAATAGCAGAGCAGTACCTTTACTGTAAAACAAAAATAACAGAACACAAAGAGTTTGGGGTAAATGCAAAAAGAAGCATTCGGCAAAATGCAGATTTCCTTGACCGAGACAGCCGGACAATCTCAACTTTCACCAGGCCCCTGGAGCGCAAACACCCTCAAAGGTAAGCTAGCCAGTAGCCATCTATCCATCTTCAAACTCTTCTACCTACCTTTC
>JBBMFX010000021.1:625265-637858 GCA_037832545.1 Rhabdalestes septentrionalis
ATCTCGGTCACAGTCTTGCAATGGTTTGCTTCCTACCTCGATGACCGGAGGAACCAGGTTGTATGGCAAGGTTCCCAGTCTTCTCCACGTAGTCTTTCGACCGGTGTTCCACAGGGCTCAGTCCTAGGACAACTTCTTTTCTCCTTATATACTGGTTCTCTTGGGGAGGTCATTGCCTCACATGGTTTTTCCTTCCAATTTTATGCAGATGCCACAAGTCATTCTCTCTTTTCCTTCCAATGACAACCAGGCCTCTTCTCACATCTCTGACTCTCTGGCCGACTGAACCCCAGCAAGACTGAGCTCCTTCATTAAAGGGAGCCCGTCACCAAGCCATGATCTCACGGTCTCTTTTGATAACTCAGTCATCGTCCCTTCTAAGAAGGTAAGAAATCTTGGTGTTACTTTTGATTTAAGATTTGTCTTTCTTGCCACAGGTAGATCAGATCTCCAAAACATGCAGATTCATGCAGATATGCAGATACTTTACAACATCAGAAAAATCCGACCCTTTCTCACTACAAAAGCTACGCAGATTCTAGTCCAGTCTATTGTCCTCTCCAAACTAGACTACTGCAACTCTCTACTGGCTGGACTTCCACAGAAGGTAACTAAATCTCTTCAGCTTATTCAGAACGCAGCTGCAAGATTGGTCTTCAACGTTCCTAAGCTCACTCACACCACACCCTTATTACAAAACCTTCACTGGCTCCCTGTAAATCATCGAATTAAATTCAAGTCTTTAACTCTTGCTTTCAAAGCCAAGAATGGTTCAGCACCCCCGTACATGGGGAGGTTGATCAAACAGTGGTTCTCTTCTCGTCCTCTCAGGGCTTCAAGCACGGCTCGTCTTGAGCACTGTTGTACGTTGCTCTGGATAAGGACGTCAGCTAAATGCTGTAAATGTAAATGGTTGTCTGTCTTGTCTTTTCAGGCCCGCGTTCCTCCAGTTTTACCCTGAGGTGGTGCATACTCTTGCACCCTCTGCCCTTGTCCACGTTTCCCGGCCATGTTGAGTTTTGGGAAAGCTCAAGCCAGAGATCTGGTTGTTTTATTTTGTTCGTTTGAGGAGCACGGATCTTGGTCGTTCATTTGTCATTGCCCTGTATGTTCAGATCTTGTTCTGTGTTTTTGGGTAGAGCTGGGGTTTGTGTTTCTTTTGTTTTGATTCTGTGCGTTTTATGTTTACAAGTCTTATTAAAACCTGTAAATACTACTGTGTGCGTCCTCCCCTTCCCCCTCTCACAAAGATCTTTCTGTGACAACCACCTCTGGTTTCCTGGGGTGCTTCATAATTATTCATAACTACCCTAATTTTCCCCACACCACCTTGTTTAGCATTCGGGCTGCATTGTTGCAGATGATTACACGATGGTTTGGGCAAAGCCTGGGTGAGGTGGGAAAGTGGGAGAGACTATGGGGGTCTACAGACTTCTGCATGGGGGAAGAAATAGGCCAAGGCTAATCCCCAACATTAGAGCCAAGAGTATGATTAGGGTAGAGCGAGGAATGAAAGCTCTGAAAGAAATCCAATGAAGGCCAAAAATAATAAAAGATTGGCTCGTCTTTTGTGACCTTTCCACTGCTTCTGTTAATCATGGGGGCCCAGGCATATGGCTTGTGAAATAAGAGAGAGAAAAGATAGCTCACTCTGTGGTCTCTTTTGTATCTGGGTTTGATGTGTGTGTTACTTAGGCAGAGGGTGTGGGAATTCAATTTGTTAGTGCAAATGCCTCATGGCTTTGAAGAAAACCCATTAATAGGTGGAGAGACATATTATTTAAAGGGTCTTTCAAAAACACTTTTTTCTCTTCAATAGAAGCAACTAGTTAAACACTGCAAGGTTTTGAGGGACCAAAAAACCAAAGGAGTCTTCTGAATGAAGGAGGTTTAAGGGTGCTGTTATTAACTATAACCCAGAATATCTTGGAGTGTATTTGCCTGTGTACTTGCCATCAATGTCAGTGTTTTGCAAACACTTTGGAGAGTGTGTACTTACTGTATCTGAGGTTGAGGGAGTCTGTGACCGAGAAGTCTTTTGTTGCACGTGGAAAAGAGAAAGCAGTGCAACAAGCCGGCAGCAAATCCCTACAGGAAGAAAGCCAAAACCCAGCTATCTTGAAGGACTGCGGTAAGAAATGATTTGCATAAGCCCCCTTTCATCTGAGGGAAGCAAGGCAGAAGTTTATGGAGTCCTTTTTGTATGTTTACCATTTTGGGTTAGCCAAGAGATGCTCCCCTCTCACCCTTTACAAACACACACCCAAAAACGCACACACTTACACACACACAAACACACAAATATTATCTCTTTCACTCTCTGTCTCTTTCTCTCTCTCTGTTTCTTTCTTTTTTTGTCCCCTCTGTCTCCTGACTTGGAAACAATTGTTTCCCAGGAAATGATTGCGCTTTTTATGTGGCCCGCTTACTGAGGCAAGGGGAAGTCACGCTAAGGCCCCAGGGACTCATTTATACGAAATTGCTGCTACCTCTCCCAGCCCTGTTCGCTTAGTTTAAATGAGGAGAACAGAGCCATTTGTCAGTGGCTCTGCGGTGTGGCTGCACAGTGCAGCACCTGAGCAAGCTTGCTGAACTGCCTCATTAGAACCAGGCTTGTAGTTGAAGGCATCTCATACACACACATGCATTGAGAAAAAATATTGAAATTATTATTAAATATTATTCAAGTGTTTACATAATTTCCACAAAGAATACACTGTGTGATCTGTTATCTTTAAAAATTAATAAATAGGATGGGAATGTTCTATGTGGGAACAGTGCATATTTTAGGTCTACAAATTTAATGCATCATTTGTTTTTGCACAATCAACTTATTAGCCACTAATTTGCAATTATAGTAATTTGATTATTTGTACCAGATTTGGAGTATA
This sequence comes from Rhabdalestes septentrionalis, assembly GCA_037832545.1. Classification (NCBI taxonomy): domain Eukaryota; kingdom Metazoa; phylum Chordata; class Actinopteri; order Characiformes; family Alestidae; genus Rhabdalestes; species Rhabdalestes septentrionalis. The sequence goes on from JBBMFX010000021.1 coordinate 628,157, forward strand.
AATCACACACACACATAAATATAGTAGGAATCATTTCTGCTTTCCTGCTTGAGGAAAAACGAATGAGTGTTGTGAGTATTGGATTGTGAAAGCTGGTAAACATTAATGGTTCAGAGGGCATTTCTGTACATGTGAGCTAGTGCACTCAAAAGGGAAATAAGTCTTGCTGGGGTTGATCATTGGTCTGCTGTGACAGTTGAGTGTAAGTATATTTGTGTGTGTATGTGTGTGTTTGGGTAAGCAATTTGGTGTCATTTTCTTTTTTTCCAAAAATATAATTCTAAAACCATTTTACAGCATTGTAGCATTCATAATAGATCATTCTGGCACAGTCTGATATGAATGTCTATTGAAGGCCCTGAAAGTTTTCAGACCTTCAGTAAATTAATGTTAAAATCACATACACAACTTTTGGTCATTCACATGCTTGTGAAAGACATTGCATAGGTTTTATTATTTTATATTTTCTAAGGTTGAAACAAACTTTAGCATATGTGTCACCATGTATGTTAAACAATGACTCTTTCAGCAAAGAGACCTGTCAGAGGGCATTACATTTCAAAAATCAGACTGACTGTTTTCAGGCCATGTCTCATATTTGTTGATGATGTTTCTTTTACTTGTATATTGCCTAGAATAGTGTGGATTATATACCATCCATGGTGAATAGAAACATGATTGACTGATTCCATATCCACTTATAATAATACAGCTTACTTAAGTGTATGCACCTTTAAATCATATTTCAAAATCTTCTATTTCAGTATTACTGTATTATTTGCAGAGATATATGAGAAACATGAAGATGCCATTAAATAAAAAACTACAAAGGGTATCTTTACAAAAGAAAATATGTCACCAAACTATGTCATCTTGCATTTAAAGTACAGAGATTAATGTAACTGGACTTGAGGGAACAGAAACAGTAAAGGAGATGTATTCTGTATACCTATGGCACCTGAGGAAGTTTCTTTCATATGTTTTTAATCCATTAATTATTCACAGGTATCATATTTCAGTAGTTGTAAACTACCATGTGTACAGGGCCATTTCCTTATAACGAGTGATTAATAATTTGATTCATAACCTTGAATTGTTGTCTATAGAGCTGGGGTCCCAGTTCCAGCTATTACAGCTCTAATAAGATGGATGTGCCATACTGGGCTCATTTTCTTAAGCATGAAGATGACAATATGCAAGTGCTGTATCTTAATGTGTTTATTTTTTAACACTAGTGTACAATGCTCCACATGCTCTCAATAGTGCACTGCATTAAAGTTCTACATTATTATTTAAGGTCAAATAATAGCAGCAGTCACTAAAGGTCAAGGCAAAATTACCTATAGCATGAAAATCCCTATTTAATGCAAAAAAAAACTTCAGGTGACATCTCATAAATGATTGCATCAAACACATGGCTAAAATGATCATTCTGAGGACTTGGGTGTACAGCCGCACTTTTAAAAATGTATTCTTCGAGGGTCTTTTAGTTAAGGCCAAGATTATATGTAAAACAATGTTAACTGAGAGAACTATTGTAATGACTAAAGTGATCTTTCCTTAATTACATTTCTTTCAATTGCTTAAGCACACTTTTGACAACAGGGTTCCAAACCACTATAAACAATTCACAAAATTGCACACTCAAAAAGCAAAACACTCCATCTATCCAGCAAAATGAAGCTGTACATGCAAAACTATATAAACAGATAAAACTATATAAACAGTATACATTTTGGTCTGACCAAACACACTGCCATGTGTAATCTAAAACAATTAGGGTTAGGGTTAGGGTTATCTTTTCTTATAATTGTGTATGCTGAAAATGCTATAAAGATAAAATGTTGAAGACATATTCACAGACACATATGAGAAGAAACAAATGTTGACAAATGTTTTATTTTATAAAAAGGCAGAGAACATACAATTCAAAACAAAACTTCAGGGTGATGAAATATTGGGTAAAAAATCCTGCAAATAAACGTATGCATTTGCTAAAGCAGTTGTGAGATAGATATGTCTCTAGCAGGGTGTGGCCACAGAACCTCAGCCTTATCACAATACAGTCTGCCCTTATTAGACAGTGAGAATTAAATTGCTGAGGGTGTGTAATTCAGCTTTGGAGCTTTGGAATGGAGAGGATTGGGAAAGTAAATCACAGTAAGCAGTGGATTGACTACAAACTAATTTTGAACCAGGGCAACACAATGAAAATTGATAAAGACCCATACAACAACGTATCTGTGCTGCCCGTCATCCGCAGAGTCTCCCTGTCCAGAAACAAGATCTGTGTTGCACTGCCTTAGACTGGCATAGTGCTGGAGAGCTCCATTATTATTGATGGCAGCACCCATTGTAATTATTCTCCCATGTAGACCAGGAACATTCCCAACATCTCTGTGGCCAGTGATGTTTCCTCCCCTTCTCCTGTTTTTTTTGTGAATTTGAAAACAGTCTCATTAATGAAAATAAATTAATGGGAGATTGCATCCATATCCATTTCCAGCACTATCTTACAATTAAAAAGAACAAGTCAATATGGCTACATTTAGTATTATGCCAGCAGTCTTGTACTGACTGGCTCATACTCATGCATCAGATATTTAAATATTTCTGCATTTCTCTAAAAGGGCACCATGTAAAGCTGTTTCATGTTACCTTTACATGCTTCACATGTACCCTCTCTCCAGCATCTCTCTTTGTCAACCCATGATTCACAACCCATGGCGAATTAATTTTCTCTGGATCTGGCCTTTGTCTTTTTTGTCTGCCTCCCCAACCTCTCAATCTTCCTTCATCTCTTCCTCTTTCTGCTGCTTCCATTTCTGATGCACAGTTGTTCTAAATCTTAGGTCTTTGTAGTCTTCACTTTCTGATTGTTGAGTTGACTAATTTGCAATCCGATGCTTGACCAGGTGGCCTGATTGGCTCATTTATGTAGATTATTGAATGGCTGTGTTTTTTACAGTGTGATTTTAACAGCTGAAAATCTGTAAATTTATATTTCCTTTGATGGATCTCAGCAAATACTTTTATCTGGGCACCCAGTGTATTCTTATCTCTAAAAACATGCACAATAAGAATAAATGCAACCACATTTAATGTGGCAGCAAGAATAAAACAAGACATTTTTGGTTTTAAAAAACTATTTGAAATCTTATGGTTTAAAGGACTCAGTGATGAATCCAGATTCCCATAATGATGATTCCAGATGCCCATAACTCATTTCCAGATGCCCATAACTCATTTCCAGATGCCCATAACTCATTTCCAGATGCCCATAACTCATTTCAAATTATTAACAAATTTGTGATTGAACGAGGTAATGAATGACAACTACTACCACTGACACATGCAACAACTCCTCATTAAAATTCTGATAAACACTTCTCTATGTTTTTATTTAATTTGAAAAGAAGTGTTTCTTGAGCAAAGTAATGTAAAGTCCCCTTGTGTCTCTAACATTTAAAAAGTGTTACAGTTCTTTGAACATATTGCGTCAGCTAAATGCCGTAAATATTAAAATTTTTAAATTGCAATAGTGGCAGGGGTTTCATTGGTGGGACTTTTATTTTGACCATGTGAGTGTATGTCTGTGTCTGAAGTCACTGTGTTCAGCTGTGTTGCATTTAATTGCAGTGATTAGGGATTTTGATTTGTTTTTTTTGTGTGTAGAGTGTGAAGAACCGGCACTCGTGCCTTGCCTCACTCCCCGTGCACCACCCGATGTGACAAATATCATTTAAGTATCAAACAACTGGCCATTGAACTTTTTTTACAGAGAATTTTATGCAAGTAGATGCTAGTAAAGGTATGTGAATTTAAAATAAAAAAAAATGTTTTCTGACAACATTAAATGTTTAGCCAAGGGCTTTCTGCAAATGACCTCCTGATCACGAATTCTGAAAAGTGACAGGACATTCTCCCAGTTAATTGCCACATGCTGTCTCCTAAAACTGTTGCATGCTAGATGTTGCTGTTTGTCATTAGCTTTTAGGAGGAAATTCTACAATTACTTGACAAATAAAAGTCATATGCATAATAAGCTGTTATGATAGACTCAATCCATTGTGTTTAGGTCTTGAATGTGAGTTAGCAACTTCTTGTATATATATTTTGTATGCATGACATCCTTACTTTCTCATTTTGTTCTCTACTTTAATGTAAACAAATTTATTTCTTGCTTGACAAGTGCTTGGAAGCATAACTATTGCTTCCTAAATATTTATACTGCTTGCTATCCCATGTTTCAAAGCTGTTGTGTGAGATGTGCTTTGGGTGATTTTTTTTTTTGATAATGTGCAGCCCAAACACACTTCTGGCAGGTACTTATTTTGGGAACAGTTTTTTTCATCTTTTGATTTTCTGCTGCACAGTAAAGAAGTGCAAGCTTTTCCAAAGTACAAAGGAAAGCTTTGGTACTAGGCATTCATGGTTTGTACTAGATGGAGTATACTTTATGAAGTATAATTTATGGTTGAATGAGTTCACTGAATAAGAAAGCACATATGTGCTTTAGCCATGTACCTTCCTTCAACAACCTCTCTAACCTCACCAACATTCTTAAGTCGTATAGACCATAATTACAGTCTGTGTGTCCCTTTGTCATTGTGATGTTTGATCTACTCATGTCACATCATGACCTTAGAATTACTGAGAGCTTCAAGCACGGCTCATCTTGAGCCTCTGCCCCTCAAAAGAAGAGAGAAACATGCGTCAAGACTCTTCTCAGTCTTGGCCCCCCAATGGTGGAATGAACTCCCTCTCACCATCAGATCAGCACAGTTTCTTGCTGTTTTCAAACATCAGCTAAAGACCCACCTCTTCAAGGAGCACCTTGGCGACTAACCATCTCTTATTTCTCTTTCTTACAAAAAAGACCCCTCCTTACCTTCCTAACCATGTTTTACTTTCTTTTACAGGTGCTGTTTTATGTGTCAAGATTGGTCTAGTTAGGTATCAGTGACAGGTGTTGATCAGGTGTGATGAGCTACAGTGCCATAGGCGATTGGTGGATGTTGACTTAAATCTTGCTTTACAGATCCTTGATATTGTTGTGGATTACTTGAGCAGTGCTGTACGTCACTCTGGATAAGGGCATCAGCTAAATGCCTTAAATGTAAATGTAAATTACTAATTTATGTATTTTGTGCTTCAATTCAGTCCAGAAAACAAGACGGAACTACACAGCAGCATGATAAGGCACCATATATTTTTTTCCTTCTCCTTTTCTTTTAAAATTAGATGACCAAAATAAGGTCATTTAGAAGTGAGAAAATATGGGCATCATTCAAGGATTTCTGAAGTTATTCAATCCAGTAGTGCCTTCACACTCTTAACAAGAGATCAGCAAGAAGATCAATGCCCACTGGTTATCTCATATGAAGAGAGAAGGCCACATCCATAGAACAGAAAGTAGGAAGATTGATTCTACCACAGTCTACAAACAAATAATTGGTCCATGAGAAATATTCTGTATTAAATCCATCATTTTGCCCCAGGGAAAATGTGACCTTGTTTTAAGTAAACTCATTTAAAATGCATAGCCAGACCATTAAATTGGACCCTGTTTACACTTTCGATGACATGTGGACAGCCAAGGCACATCACCTGTATGGATTCAGAATAGTGCCATATATACTTGTGTGTACTTTTCAAATTACAACCTGTTATATTTTGTGTTGTCCTTAGTGCATTAATAAGGATGCTGAATTTAATCACAGAGGCCAAGTTTCAACAATGTGCTCTTTAACTGAAGTCGTGCTTCCTCCTTTTCCACTCTCCTGTTACACACAATACCGTCCCCCCAGGTCCCCCATCCCACATGAGGTTCCGCTTATAACAGTGGCATTCTGTTCTGCACATGACATCCCCACTTTAATTAGATATAAACATTTATCCAGTACACGTATTTTCTCTCAGAACAATATTCCCATTCCTGAATATTAACTTACTCTAAAATGTCAGAAGCCTACTCTATACATCTTACTATGCATCCAAACATTATTACATGACAATTACTTTTTTTTTTGTATCTAACTTGTAACCCCTTTGCTCCAGTAAACATTTATTAACTAGGAACAGTTCTTGACCTTATTCAAACATGCAATTAGGTGACAAAGTCTTTCAGCCTTTCTGGTGGTTTTCTTTGCCGCTGAGATCTGAGAAGAGGTGTGTTACAGCATTGGAGTCCATAGCTGGTTGTGGCTCTTGTTTTGATTCAGCCTCTCTTCTCTCCATTTCCTCTGTTCCTTGTAGGTCTGCTACATACTTCTTCACACTGGTGGTCTTCCGGCTATACTGAGACCCATCAGATGATTCCACTGTTACCTTGTTCCCTTTCTTACGAACTACAGTATGCGGTGTTTAGTTGAACGTTGTTGTAAACTTGTCCACTTTCTCTTGTCTCATCAAGTATTCTGCTTTCCTCTGCTCATCAGCATATAGCTTGTATCTTCCTTTTTGTTCTGCAACTTTGTGTCACATTTGTCTCCATGCAAGAACGTCGGGGAGACTCATGTGATGCAATCAGGTGAGAGTTTTATTCTTTCTTGGAGAACCAAACATATTGTGAATACAGAAACCAGTATGTTTGCCTGATGACCTATTGCAAAGGGGAAACTTAAATAGTGCTGGGAGTATAACAAAAGACCAATCCTCAGTGACAATTAATAAACATAAACTCGAACCAGGTGAAGATATTAATTAAAGAAATAACAGAAAGTCTGTGGTGATTGGGGAAGAGTTCTAAGTAGCAGCGATAGCGACCTCCCATTGTCGCTGGTCCTGTAGGTAGGGTTCATGTCCATGGTCACACAGCGATCCCTGGCGGTCGCTGCCAGGAACTATGACAGTACCCCACCCCAATGGTGCAACTCCGGGGCTCCAAGGATGACCTCACAGCCCATCCCATCCTGGGAAGGGAAGTCGAGGACAAGCACTGAATCCACCCCACAGGGAGGCGAGCCGGCAGGAGCCAAGGTTCCACCACTGAGGCCGGCAGGCGAGTCCAGGCCCTGTGGAGCGACGCTGACTTGCGGAGGAGGCCTGGGGACTGAACAGCAGAGGGGCCGGCAATGACATCTGACTCTGGAGTCCGGTCTGAGACTAGACCGACGACAACTGACTCTGGAGTCCGGGCTGGGGCCGGACCGTTAACGACAAGCTCCGGAGGCGATGTCTGTACAGAGTCAGGAATAAGAAGGGCTGTGACCGGTACAGAAACCACCTCAAGGAGCCTCCTTTCCCACGACGAGGTGCCGGAGTGGGTCTAGGTGCTGAAGGGTGCACGCGCGCTGGCACTAGGTCAGGGACTGAGAGGGCCATGTGCACGAGCACTGGATCAGCAGCTGAGAGGGACGCGTGCACAGCTGCTGGTTCAGTGGCTGGAAGTGCCGCAAACACTAGATCTAAACTAGGGACTGAGATGAGCGGACGTACAAGCACTAGGTCAGGGGCCAAGAGGGGCGACTCAGGATCCAGAGGATCAGGTTCTAGAGTCAGAGAGACTACTGGCTGGGCACGAGGTGTAGGAACAGGTTTGTTTTCAAGGGAAGCGTGTTCAGGGTTCAAGGACCTAGGTACCAGGACTGGAGACCAGTGACGGGGAAAATGAGTGGGTCTCCAGACCCGGGGGAGTAGACTCTGTGGCTAATGTCCGTGGTTTTGGGACTGGAGGAATTTTGGGCTGACCAAGGGAGACAGGGGAACATTGTTCTCGGTGCAGAAGCTGGAAACCCGCGACGAGGCCCCGAAGTAGACTCCAAAGTTGAAGTAATTACATCTGGGTTAGATTGAATCTGAGGACCCAAATGAGACTGAAACTGGATTGAGACTGAGAGCTAGACTGAAACTGAGTCTGAGAGCTGGGCTAAAACTGAGACCTGGACTGATACTGAAGCTGAGGACCGAACTGATACTGAAACTGAGGACTGGACTGATACTGAAACTAAGGATTGGACTGATACTGAAACTGAGGACTGGACTGATACTGAAACTGAGAATTGGACTGAAACTGGGGATTGGACTGAAACCTGGAATTGGGCTGAGGCTGAAATTGAAACTGAGAATTGGGCTGAAACTGAGAATTGGGCTGAAACTGAAGATTGGGCTGAAACTGAAGCTGTAGCTGAGGATTGGGTTGGAGCTGAAACTGCAGTTGAGGATTGGGCTGAAGCTGGAACTGCAACTGAGAATTGGGCTGAAGCTGGGACTGCAACAGAGGATTGGACTGGAACTGAGGGTTGGACTGGAACTGAGGGTTGGACTGGAACTCACAGCTGAACTGGATAACTAGGCCGGGCTGGATCCCGCCATCGGCTACCATCAGACAGCGGCTGAGGTTTCCCTGAGCCGGTGCACCTGGTGGGCTCCGAAGAAACGCCCGGCACGAGCGCCGCCATTTTGGACCTCCACGCCCCACAGCGCGTCCTCGCTCCTGGGGACTTCGGGATGGAGGGGAGCAGCGTCAGGGGATCCAGGAGCACGGGGGGATCCTCCGATTGTCCACTCCACCAGAAAATCCCGGACTCCTGAACTCCAATCGCGAGGAGTAGTCCCAGTCCTCCTCCTCTTGTCTGAGCTGTTCCCAGGCCTCCCGGGACAACGGAAGGTTTGCCAGGAAGTCCTTCAAGTCGAAGGTTTCGATCGGCCGGTCTTCTGGGTCGCTTCAGCCATTGGGGAGTTCTTCCTCCATGGAGCCCCTAGGGCTACCTTGTAGGGAGGGAAACATTCTGTCACATTTGTCTCCATGCAAGAAGGACGGGGAGACTCATGTGATGCAATCAGGTGAGAGTTTTATTCTTTCTTGGAGAACCAAACAGATCGGTGAATACAGAAACCAGTATGTTTGCCTGATGGCCTATTGCAAAGGGGAAACTTAAATAGTGCTGGGAGTATAACAAAAGACCAATCATCAGTGACAATTAATAAACATTAACTCGAACCAGGTGAAGACATTAATCAAGGAAATAACAGAAAGTCTGTGGTGATTGGGGAAGAGTTCTAAGGAGCAGCGATAGCGACCTCCCGTGGTCACAGGTCCTGTAGGTAGGGTTCATGTCCATGGTCACACAGCGACCCCTGGCGGTCGCAGCCTTGAACTATGACACTTTGTCACTCATTTCTAAGTCCATGTGTGCAGATGTCATTTCAGGCAACTTGCCCCTCATCTTTCTGTTGAATAAAAGTTCTGCTGGACTCTTCCAGATTGTGCCATGCACAATTCCTCTATATACTGTGACATAAGGCCTGAGCTCTTTCCAGTCTAACCTATCTGACTGTGCTATTCGGATGCGTTTCATGATTAAAGCATTCTGGCGCTCCACTTCACTGTTTGCTTGAGCCCATTTGGGCGTTGTTCTAAGATGCGTAATTGCATTGCCAACACAGTAGTTTCTGAATTCATCTGACTTGAATTGTGGTCCATTGTCAGATTTTAGTGTCACTGGTAGTCCATGTCGACTGAATATTGATTCAAGACTGTCAATCACTTTTTCAGTTGTGGTGGATGTAAGTACATCATATTCATAATATCTGCTGTAATAGTCTACCACATATAGGACTGACTGTTTTGATGGAAGTGGTCTTAATAGGTCTACGGCTACATCTTGCCATTGTAACACTTACGTGGAGTTTTATACAATGCCAATGGATAATTGCCAAGGTAATAGATAATTTGGGCTAGTATCAGAAGATTAAGGA
>JBBMFX010000021.1:657041-674377 GCA_037832545.1 Rhabdalestes septentrionalis
TTACACTTCAGAGCGGTAGAGTGCTTATACCTCAGGAGTATCTTTCTACATCAGCAAAGCTGTCGCTCCCCAAGCCCTGCCCGCTCCCTGATGCCCACTGATACCATCGCTCAGCTCCAAAGCGGCTCTGCTATAGTGCAGGCAGGAGTCTTTGCTAATGGATAAAGTTGTCATATGCAAATCCCCTACGTTAGCTTCTGTCACTGTGCATCACCACAAAACCTTGCTGAACATGCATGCGCCCATTGGCAGGGCTTGATTAAACTATTATTCACAACAATCAATCTTTGACATGTAAATGCTCATCCTGTGGTTTGCAGGCATGCTGGAGTGTGGCTTTTCACATACATCCATGTACACACACTTACACTTTCTCATGCTAATGACTGTAGGCATTCTAAGCCCCTTTTGTTGTCTGTTTTGTTTGGATTAGTTTCAACACAACTGGCTAAACACAGGAGAGCGTACCATCCTACACTACTGCTGACCTGCCATAAAGACTGCATATTGGATGTATTTTCCTTTACACATGCTTAATTCACAGACAATAGGTTACAAAGTGATATGTGATGCATTGAACAAAATAACATTCCTTGGTGCAATACTCTCAGGGTTAATCTGTAACAGGCCTGTACTTACAGGGCAGTCCTGGAAGCTACTTAGCAGTTTCCAGCTCTGATTTATAGTAATTCACATTATTTTGCCTCTTTTACTCAGCACGAGTATGTGGTAATACAAGTATGGCAAACTGGAGGATGTGATACCCAGTTGCTATGAATGGATTTACCTATATATGCTATACGGTCACTCAACTCACATTCCTATGTTAATCACACTGGATTTTTCCTGACAGAACCTACAACCACGCTGTGTCCACCAGCTGATTAAATGAGTAATAGCCCTGTCGGCTCCTGAGTCTCTAATTTGCTAATGGTTCCAGCTGGCAACAGGGGGGATCTGATTAGGCTCTTCCTCAGCCCTACAGGGGGCGTTTCTTCAGAACTATGGGCCAAATATTGAGAAATCAATATGACTGTCCTCAGCCACAATGTGTATTGTAGCTGATTTCCACCAAAGTGATTCCAGTGAGTATTTATCAGACAAAAACAGAATAGAAATGGAAAAGAAATTTCTGCATATTCTTATGACCTGGGTTATATTTATAGAACAAATGACCCATTTTGTGTGGCAAGATACTATTTTCTTTTAAAGCACATTATAAAAAAACTGTTTGAGTAATTGTTCATCTTCTCTCAGGTGCTCTGCAGGACTTTGTAAATGTGCATTGTAGCTACGGAAGGTCTGTCAAGATTAGCACATCAGCCTTGGATGTTTTAATCCTCCCTGCTGATTTGCTTCTTAATTGCATCGAGTGAAAATCACAGGTTTAAATAAGACACATTTTCATGGGGCACATTTTCATTCTAGTCGTGTCTCACTTCTCCTGTCAGTCTTCTTTCCCCTATAGATTTTCATGTTCCTTTTGAAAGAAACACCATAATTGTACAGTCTTGGATAATACTTCACCATTTTGCAGACCAACAGTCATTTCAGACTCTGTATTTTAAAAAGTTGTTTTGACATTTATTGGACAGACATATGCTTATAAACGTATTGTTTTATTGATTATAAAAATCAAAGTGCATGTCAGTATAGAAAACTCACTGTATCAGACATTATTTAACATGCTATAAGATAATAATCTGGTTTTCAAAATCCCTTTTTTATTCTAAGCATATATAAACATCTATTTGGCTTCATAAACTATTGCTACCTTGAACAGATTTGTTGATTATTTTATGTTTTTCTCCCATACATGGACCTACTGGACCTAGTGCCTGAATGTGTAATTCCAGCATGTAGGTTAAAAGGTGTTTTAAGGTAATAAACATAAGGAATATGAATAGAATAAGGAGACAACTGAAAACTCAGGGAACAGTGAAATTAACTCCATGTTGTGGACTGTTTGAACTCAAACCCAACCTGGCACATATTTGGAAAATGACCTTCCTACCCAATGTGAGCAGTAGCATCCTGTAAGTTTCAGACAAATATTTCAAGCTCTACTTACCGTCTCACCTCAAATTTTTCTCTTTTAATTATCTGCAATCTCCAGCTTCAAACCTCGTCCCTCTGCCTCATATTTTTCCACTGATTTAAAGCACACCTTATTGACCCAAGCACTGCCTACAGGATATACAAACCACTTTGCACTCTACCTAACTGATTTAACTGCAACAGCTCCTCATGGTCATGGGTCTGATTGGGCCTGAATCTTGGTATAGTGGAGACCTATTGTTTCTGTCTGTTCAAAATGCCAGAGGGATTTCTCACAACGTGCAGCAGAGGACTCTGGGCTCGGACATTGCCGCCGCCTGTGCTGTGGAGTCAGGCTGATAAGAGTCACTCTATATTATCAGCCAAGCTGTGCAGGCACTGACTGAACGGGTGTGAGAGGCTCACTTATCTGGCCCCTAATCATTGTAATTGCCTGCGTCTGTGTGTTGTAGCAGACACACACTGCAGCAAACTCATCTGGGGGCTGAGAAAGAGCCATCATTCCCTGAGACGTTTCAGTCTAAAATTGTTATGTATGTAATGCAGTGGCTACCCCAATCACGATGCCCACCTACCAGCAATCACATGATACATGTCCTGGTTTAGGGATTTGATCTTTTTCTTTGGATTATTTTATGCCTTCTCTCAAAATAATGTAAAATATTTTCTAGTAATAATTTAGTAGACAAATCTCAGCACTGCTGTGAATCCATTTCCTAATTCTTTTGCAATATAGTGACTGATAGGGCTGTTAACCAATCAATCTCTAGGAAAATATAAAGCAAAATAACAAAAGACATGCATATGAGAAAATAACCTGAATGTAGTACTTCAGTAAAATGGCAGTTGGACCAGATGGATGTTAGTCATAAAATCAGGGCTCAGTCATGTTGCCACCAGCTTTTTATGAAAGGCACACATTTGTTGCACAATAATAATAATTGTTAATAATAATAATAATAATAATTGTTTCCGGTGCTGATTATCCTAATTCTGGAATGAGGACTCACAATCCTTTTAATGTTTATGGAAAAAAAATAAACGTAATATTTGGCTGTACAGATGAATTGACACATTTTCCTTGTCTGTTATCTCTGATAACTTTGTATGCATTTGATCTTGAGTATTTGAGGAATGGGGTGCAATAAATATTCATTCATAAACATTTTGTCTTTGTGGTGTCTATTGTGAAAGAATCCAATTAGTCGATAGGTAGACTGAGTCCAGTCTTTCCACTGGGACACATTGAATACTTAGTAGGTGTTGATTGAGCTGTTTTCATATGTGGAGGGGATGGATGGGACAGCAGGAATGTGTATTGGAGTGTGGTGTGACACAGACTCTTCAGGAGATGGATGAGATACAGGGCTGGGTGGTCAAGGAGCAGGGCCCACTCTTTCACCAGCCCTAAATGTTCTCTTCTTTGGGATCAGGAGAGCCTTCAGATTACCAGCTGTTGTGCATTTAAGGATTAAAAGCACATTTGGTCATGGTCCTTTCCATGTACCTCACAAAATCTGGTCCGTTCTGCCCAGTGGGGACCAGTGTCCTGTCCTCCCTTTTACTGCTTAAGACAAACTGGTAAAGCTGGGTAGAGTTTAAGAAATCTCATGAGATTAAAGTGTTGTTTCTGAAGTTGGGCAATGATCAAATTCAATACATCAAATGCAGGGATTGTATGGTTCCTGTTATGATGGTAGGGAGATCTCCACTTCTTGACATGTCACCACGCTCCACTGTTACTTGGTAGCTCTGTCTCAGTTTTACCCAGTTTTTCACACGAAATTTTATTAAGTAAATGTTGCTTACTCCAATGGCAGACTTCTGTTTCATCTGTTTCTTTGTGTCTTTCTCTCTGAAAGATTAAGAATTTGTCATCTTCTGAAATCACCTTGTGAAAAAAAAAAAACCATGATACAACTAAAGTGTGCTCATTACTGTGGGAGATTTTTGGCTTTTCTTTCTGTATGTCTTTCTCTGTTTTGAGCAGACTACATAACAGTTATGAAAATTGAAGTCAGATAATATTACCATTTGACAAAGACCAATTATCAAATTGAAACTGAAAATTTCATGAACCTATTGTAACAACCCAGGGAGGAGGACATGGCTGAGCCTTCCGAGAGCTGGTGAACTCAAAGGAGAGAACCTCGAACAGCTTTACTGAGAGCTTTTCACATCAGTGGCATGTTAAGGGTGCAGACATGCAGCACAGCAAGCTCAACTAATACAAAACCTGGCCCCAGGTACACAGAGCTACCACGACTCACACTCATGGTAGTCTGTGTACCTCTACTCTAAAACACAAAAAACAACCCCAAATACAACCCCAAACACACATAAACACTACAAGAGATCACAATGAGAACCTTTACCCAGAACATCACAAAATAACCTACCAAATAACACACAGAACAACAAATAACAGTGGAAGGCGGGAGCAATACATACTGGGAAAGCCCTCCCCAGCCCAACTCCGGTACAATATAGTCCTATGCATACAATGAAGAGAACAGAACGAGACTCAAAAAGCAACATTGTAAAGTAAGGTTTCAGAGCTGCAACACTCCATGCCACATCCATGATCAGAGTCTTGTTAGAGTTCTGCAGGGCAATCATTTCTAGGAGGAAGATACACAATAGACAACATACAGTGCATGAACTTGAACAATAATTGTAACAAAGGATTTTTGGTCATGCACACCAATGGCACATTCGGCTATGTAAAGCAACTGATGCTCACTGTAAAATACGATACTGAATCATTGATGTTTTGCGATTGTTTTTGCTGTTTGTGCCGCTAAGATAATTAACCCATTTGAAGAGCAAATTTCCAAAACTCACTCAGTCAATTTTTCTACTGGCATATTTTTACATTTCCACTTTATGTGTAGTAGTATAACTGACAAACTCACTCAGGCCTTGCATAATACATGGTAAAAGATTACATGAAGTTCCAAAACTCACTCAGTCCACTCGCACAGTCGTGAGAGGTACTTACTTATCCAGGTCTCCCAGTCAGATATAAATATTAGAATATAAAATAAAATATTAGGAAATGTAGTATGATATATATTTTAAACTTGTACATAATTTTGTGACATCAAATATTGATTTGCTTAAAAACTGTTTTCATTATATTTTAAAAACAAATTTGTCCAACTAAAATATGCAGGAGTTGTCCTTTAGAAACATGCTGTCACGGGGGGGGTGGCGTGAGCTCCAACCCGTGAACTATCTCCAAAGAGGGATCTCGGACACCAGGGCTCCATCATGGGTACTTTTATTTCAAACAAAACCAAACAAACACAAACGTGAATATGCCAAAACCAAAAACCAAGACACAAGACACACCAGGGGATGAGGCGATGGACAGATAAGGAGGGACTGAAACAAACCGACTTAAATACAACACCTAAAGGGACCTAAACAGGGAACAGGTGAATCTAATGCACAAGACAGAACCTACAATACACATGCTCCCAAAACCCATGTGACACATACCAGAGTGCCACCATAAAAGTCCCTAAATCAACCCAGAAATACATACACAGTGAAAACTCAAAAGCGGTGGCTAAAAAGCCACCGACACTGTACTCCCCCTCTAGGACGCCACTCCGGGGGGGCCCAAAACTCAACCAAAAAGTATCCCCCTAACCCCCCTCAAAGTCTGAAAACAAAATAACACCAACATGGGCGTGCGGGTAGGGGACGGTGGGGGCAAGAACAACGCCCCCGTGCTTCTCTGCGTCCCCTCCTCAGTGTCCTTGAGGCAGGACTGTCTCTCCTTGGCCACCCACACCAGCCCCCAGGCTACCACCCTATGCCCACTACTCCCCCCTAAAAAATACTTGGGTATTTTTTCCCCTGTCAGGGGCCGAACTGGGCCGGGATTGGCAGGTGAAGGGCTGGCAGGAGTGGGGCTGGCTAGGTCAGGACCAGTAGGGACCGGTTTGGCTGGGGCTGGACTGGCTGGAGCAGGGCCGGCTGGAGCAGGACCGGCTGTGACAGGACCGGCTGAGGCAGATCCGGCAGACGCTGGACCAGCTGGAACTGGCACTGGACTGGCTGGCGCTGGACTGGCTTGCGCTGGATCGGTTGGCACTGGAACGACAGGCGCTGGACTGGCTGGCGCTGGACTGACAGGCGCTGGACCGGCTGGCGCTGGACCGGCTGGAACCCCTGCGATCTCCCCTAGAAACCCCAGTAGCCAGACCACAGCCGGAAAATAATAAACCCTGTGAGCCTCTACTCTACCCTGTCCTCAGACTACATAGGTGGGGCTCATGGGGACCTGGTCCTCTAGAAGAACCCCGTCCTGTGCTCCACTCTCCCGGACGCGACCGTCCAGCGCTCCCCTGTCCCAAAGCTCCACCGTCCTGGGCTCCAACGTCCCTTTTCCACCATCTGGAAGCTCCACCGTCCCGAGCTCCATTGACCAGTTCTCCACTTTCCCGGTTCCACCGGCTGGAACCTCACGGACGGGAACAACGCGGACGGGAACCTCGTGTACGGGAACCACAGAGATGGGACCACAGAGATGGGATCCTGAGAGACGGGAGACACAGGGACGAGGGACACAGGAACGGGGAATACTGGAACTGGGGCCTCACCTACAGTAACCTGGTCTACAGGGACAGGGCTTACTGGGACAGACCTCACAGGGACAGAGCTCACAGGGACAGAGCTCATGGGGACAGGGCTCACGGGGACAGGGCTCACGGGTACAGGGCTCACGGGGACAGGGCTCACGGGGACAGGGCTCACGTGGACAGGGCTCATGGGGACAGAGCTCACTGGGCAAGGGCTCACAGGGACAGGGCTCACAGGGACAGGACTCACTGTGCTAGGCAAACTGGATCCTACACTACCCAAGCTGACCGGACCGTCACTGGTAGATCCCTTGCTAGCTGAGCCCTCACTAACCAAACCCGCTAGACTCGAGCCCTTCCTGACTGAGCCTACACTACTCACTCCCTCACTGACCGAGCCCTCGCTTCCCGAACCCTCACTGATTGAACCCTCCAAACTGGGACTTCGGCTAACTTGATCTTCTCTAACTGGGCCTATAGGCCTAGGTTGACGAAACCTTCTCTAAGTGGACCTAGGCTTACTAGAACCTCCCTAGCTGAACCTAGACTGGCTGGGCAACTTACCTGGGGTCGTTGACGCAGGGGATGACACGGCAGGGGCCCTTTGTGGCAGGAGACGCTCCACCTTTATGCGGAGCTCCAGCTCTGCCGCGAGGTCTTCTCTCTGGCGCTCCAGCCCGGAGATGGCATCCTGCAGCTCAGTGGTGGCAGCATGCTCCAGTGTATACGGCACAGGCTTGCTGTTAGCGCACTGCGGCGCGGGGTCGGCAGACTGCAGCTCACCAACCACGCCAGGCAGAGGAATGCTCGCACCGAGCGTGGCCTCCGTCTCCGTGGTCGTCTGCGGATTCCGCGAGTGCCCAGGCATTGAGAGTGGCATTCCACTCGCGGACCTCGGATTGCCTCATAAGAGGCTGGCATGGGGCGATCTGTCCATCTGTCACAGGGGGTGGCGCGAGCCAAAACCAAAAACCAAGACACAAGACACACCAGGGGATGAGGCAATGGACAGATAAGGAGGAACTGAAACTAACCAACTTAAATACAACACCTAAAGGGACCTAAACAGGGAACGGGTGAAACTAATTCACAAGACAGAACCTACAATACACATGCTCCCAAAACCCATGTGACACAGACCAGAGTGTCAACATAAAAGTCCCTAAATCAACCCAGAAATACATACACTGTGAAAACCCAAAAGCGGTGGCTAAAACAGCCACCGACACACATGCATTGAAAAATGGCAAGTAACAGTATAATTCCAAATCCACAATGGTTCTCAGATTGATTCAATCTATAATGATGTAAATATTTGACCATACTGCATATTACTTAGCAACAACACTGTTACCCCTTGCAACACACCATAATATTTCCATTTATCTCCAACTCTGCATTTCCTTTTGGCTTCTGGCATGTTATTTTATAGCAACACAAAACTATATTGTGTAGTCACAGTGATCAAAACTTCAGCAGCTGTAGACTAGCATCAGCAAATCTCATATCATGTTAGAGCAGTATTAAAAAGGACTCTGACACTCTGAGATAAATCCCTTGCCAGACACATTTCAAGGATAGCCCTGGAAGTTGTGTATTTGGCAGATGCGAGCACATGTGAGAGCACTGATGGGACTGATAGAGCTGGGCATGGCACCAAGATACAGTAACTAAAGGATCAGGTTGGGGTTTGAGAAAAGTGCTTAATGCATGACATGATACAGCACAACAGAGGGCAGTAGGCTTAGCTGGGGTTTTTAAAAAATACCCAGTTATTGGAAGACACACCCATGTTGTACAAGCAGCTAGTTTCAAATTGTCTAAAGATATTATTATAATTTTTGTGTAGAAATTCTTGCTTATGTTCAATGCAGTAATAGGAACAAAGGTAGGGAAACGGCCAGGTCAACGGTTAATCACAGGGTGGACAAACAGAGACACACATTCATATTGAGGGGCAATTTAGCATCTCCAGTTGAAGAGCAAATTTCTGAAACACACTCAGTTCATTTTGTGTGACTTTTTTAGGTAACATTAAATGTACATGACCTAATTATGTGCAATAGTATAACTGACCAAAACTCAGTCCACTCGCACAGTACTTCTTAATTGCACAGGACTCCCAGACAGGACTCTAATATTCTAATATTAGAATATAAAGTGAAATATTAGGATAGTCGTAGGATATAAATATTAACGCTTTTGGAGTGAGTGAGTTTTGGAAATTTGCTCTTCAGTTTGTCTGATATGCATTTGTTTTGACTGTGGGGGGAACCTGAAGTGCCTAATGTGGGCATCATTCAAACTCCACACAGAAAGGACACCCAGCTGGCCAGTCGGGGATTGAAACCCAGGACTTTCTTGATATCACCAAATGCATTATTGTACATTCCATTTCAACCCCTTGCTTCTCTACTCAATCATAGTATTTTAGAAGAGTATGTATATGAATATGCAGGAAATTAGATTGCCAAGTTTTTTGCTTTCTACATAATTATTCCACCTACAAGTCACTGACCTAGAGATGAAGATAAAGTTATAGAAGTACAGGGCACAGGAGAAGAAAGGAAATGAGAAAAAAAATAGAAAGAAATAGAAAGATTCAAGGGTATTAGAAATACTGCGAGGAGAGGTATGGATAGGGTGCAGTGGGGGAAAAAAAGTCAATTTTTTATTTGTAGGGTGTTGTGGCGGTAATGAAGAGGGATGAAACAGCTGCCGCCAGGGCACACAGTCCCCTGGCACTCAAGCCCTGAATCTGAGAGAGAGCCGGACACACCTCATATGTGACCAGATGGGGACACATATGTCTCATGTCTAGCAATGAACATTTAGTATGTGTTTCCTGCAGTGCCTTGCATTTGACTTTGTCCCTCAGGGCATCAAACAGGTCAGTGCTAAATTTAGTTAGTAGTAAATATTGATTGTAGTGAAATGCCTGTTTCTATTTCCAGCGATATGACTATATTTCATGTATCACAACAGTACATTACCAGATGGTAATGCACAATAGATCTAACAGTATTTCATTATGTTTAAGGGTCAAAAGCACATTTGGAACTGAGACTATATCCTCCTAGGAAGCGAAGAAAAAAAGTGTCTTAAAAATTTTTTCTTTAATGATTTTCTATCTATTTGAGCCTAAATAAACACCTTAAAATTTAAATTTCTTTGAATATATTTTTTTATTTAAATTTACCAGCATGTCTACTGTAGGGGACAACAGGACGATTTCCATGTGATAAGAGAACTCAATTTCAAATATTAAAAAAATGATATTAATCCAAGAACAATTTTTTCAAAACTATAAAATGTTATATCATGCTTCGGGTGCTTGTTGCTTGCAAGGACAACGAAACATTTATTTGAGTTCAACAGTAAATTATTCTAGAACATCCTCTGTATACTTTAGGTGTGATAGTCCCGGTTGCATGTTTTCTTTTTTGTTATGCAGAGGAAAATTTAGCATTTTTTGCAACTCATGTATGTCTTGCCATTGCAGTCCTTGTTCCCAGCATGCAAACCCATCACATGACACATCACTTGAAAGCCAAGAGTGTCCTCTACAGAATACTATAGGGCTTAATGAGGTAAATCCAAATACATGAGTAAGATAAAAAGAATAATTGACCGTTTTAAAGGCCTTAAAGAATGGGCAGCAAAATAAACACAGCTCTGCATCCAGAATCCAAAATTAATGTATTGTCAGTGCCAGACAATATTTTAATGTCTTTGCTCTTTCCCTGTGCATTTCCCCTCAAATTTCTGGGTACATCTAAAACTTAAGAGCTTGTTTTGGTTGTTCTTGCCTCATCCTTGGGAATGACCATTTACCATTTTCCTTATACTGCTAAGGATAATATAGTCTTTATTCTCTTTCCTCAGTTCACCAGTTTTTCGGCACCCCACTCCTCCTAGGGCTTTCGAGATAGAGACAATAGCGAGCTTGTTCACATTTTTTTGCTACATCTCGTCTTTACTACGTTTGTTTATTATTCCCGTTTTTCCAGCAAAAAGGGTTTGCTAAATATTGGCGCCCTGAATTTTCAGATATTCCTGCTCTCACACGTTTCATCTGAAACCCACCAAAATTCATGAGAAACCTCAGGCCAACTTCCCCGACATACAAATGTGCTTGATGATGACCTGCGCTCAACTTTTCCTTGTCTTTCACGCATCGCTTTTTCCCCCCATTCACTTTCATTCATTTTAAACCCCATTGAAATAAATGCAGTTTCAGGCTCCATACATTGACCAAACCTACATATGAGAACTCAAAAGTATTGGGACAAACACACCCACACACACATACACACACACACACACACACTCAAATGCTATGCTAATGTTAATCTTATGTTAGTCTTATGCTAATAGTATCCAAATGTTAGTGCTATGGTAATGCTAATGATATAATAACACTATACTTATGCTAATGTAAATGCTAATTCTTACAGTGATGTTAATGTAAACACTAATGCTAATACTAAGGCTGTGTTCTGCCAATGAGCAGGGTCACTTTGTGTTTTTCTGTGGAAATGCAGTCTAGGTTATCCTTGAACTGTGCTATAGAGGTAAAGGAGAAAAAATATGACACAGGGTAAAGTTGTTCTGGGTCAAGGTATGCGTGTCACCCGCCACATAAGTCAGTCAAAGCAATGATAGTTCCTACTGTCACACTTCTATTACTTCCTTGCTCCTGTGGACATTATCTCCCTTGAATATAGACAACTGCGTGACTAGCTAAAAAGGAGGAAACAATGGAAATGTCATATGGTAAAGAGCTAAATAACACCAACTTTGTCCATGTTGGTTGGAGAAGACCATGTGGCTGCTTTTGAAAATTAGTGTGAATGTGCTCCTTTGCAGACCGGCATTGGATGGCTGCAGGATAGTGAAACATGGAAGGAATGGGAGGGCTTGCAATTGGAATGTCTGCATGCATTTTGTGTTGCTGAACAACAAATTGCTGGATAATTAAGAGTATCGATCAGGCTGACCCTTGATTTAGCACCTTCCCACTGCTGGAGAGACAGTTCTCAATGTCTTCTTAATTGTCCTCTCTCTACAATGATTAAATGAACAATGCCTGGTAAATATGACATGTCAGGGAAGTAATCAGGTTTTCACGATTTTCCTGACACTGCAGCTCAAGCTTTTGTTTGTGCTGGTTCACGAGCCCTGCAGCTTTGGTTAGTCCTGAGCTTCAGTTGGTTTCATATTTGAGCCAGCCA
The DNA here is from genome assembly GCA_037832545.1 of Rhabdalestes septentrionalis. Classification (NCBI taxonomy): domain Eukaryota; kingdom Metazoa; phylum Chordata; class Actinopteri; order Characiformes; family Alestidae; genus Rhabdalestes; species Rhabdalestes septentrionalis. The sequence continues at coordinate 668,926 of JBBMFX010000021.1, forward strand.
ACTCTGAGCTAAAACCAGTTTACATGTATTAATGCCCAGGGCTCAAAGAAGAAATCTTCATATGTAACTAGAACTGAAAGCTCATCAGGATTTAACCATGTTGCTAGAAACTCCAAACTGATAAAGGTCAACATTCACCCGGTGCAAGGTCAGGGCTAGTAAAGCTCTTGATTCGACTGAGGAGGATGCTCATTATATTGTCAGCTCTCTGTCATTCACGCCCTCTAATGCACCGGCACATTGTTCGCTGGGGAATCATGGCCTCAGTCAGAGATAATTGTGCTGAATATTTAAGGTAATTAAGGAGCACAAGGTTGACTGCATATTCAAGACCCTGTTTTCAACTCAAGGGATATTATGCAGAAAAATCTTACAGTGAGAATTCCATGAGGAGTAGTCAACATTCTGACAGGACTTGCTAATCCTCGCTCTTGGACTTCCATTAGTTGTATCATTTTTCTCACTCTCTCCTTTATCCATTAACTTTTGTGTGTATCAGGTGCATTGCTGGGCTGCACCTCAAATTAAACCCTGACCTGTTTGTGTCTCAATCACAAATAGACAGCTCTTTGGAGCATGAATTGGAAGAGACTTAAATTACACTAGCTTAAAGTAGCAAAGGATGCTTATGCTGGATGAGTGCTGCCTGGATTTCAAAAACCGGAAATTGGATGTATGGAGAAGTTATGGAATGTTGAAGTAATTCCAGTTAACTTTGATTGTTTACTTCTAGTCAGCTTTTTATTTACTCACAAAATTTGAAGGGATTCCTAACAGCAGAAAATATTTCAAGTATAAAAGATCGCAATTGCTGACCAAAATCAAATGGCCATGTCTGTTCTGTGACTTTCACATCATTTATTGTGCCTTATCCGTTTGTCTTCCAGTTCCTGCCCTTGTCTTGTCTTCCCTTTGTTTTGGTTCTCTCTGATGCACTTAGCTTGTCTTACTCACTAACCTTTTCTTCCTCTTACACTCTTCCTCCCTCTCAACAGGGCTGTTGCTGGACACCGAGAGCCACTTCCTGATGACAGCAAAGACAACATCACTATTTTCACCCGGATACTGGACCGCTTGCTAGATGGCTATGACAACAGGCTGCGCCCTGGTCTTGGAGGTGAACCACAGATTTGTTGTCTTCTTTTCCTGAATGATGTGCAGTGTCCACTTATTGGCCTCACAGTGGAACAGTGATGGATTTAGAAAATGATACAGCTGTGTATTGGATCCCTGGCGTCTTGTAAACCTCAGATTTCTTCTGTTATTGCCTTCTCTTATTGCTGGCTCTGAATCTCTCTCAGCCACTTACAATTATTTTTCTTTCATATCTGTAGCAGATAGCTTCATTTAAATGTGAAGTTACTCATCTTTTTCTGGTGCAGTGATGTTTATCAATATTGGGGAAAAGAAAAAAGTGCCACAAAGCGGCAAAAAGCGGCACAAAGTGACGCTCTCTTGAGATCACTTACAACTCCTAAAGCCTAAGGAGCCCCAGAAGACTGCCACATTACAGCTCTCTGATAAAGATGGAGAGGAACTCAGCTTTGCTCATGTGATAAGTCACAATCTTTCTCAGTTTCTCAGCCATTCTGATTACTTAAGATACTGACTGATATTTGAGAATTGAAAATAAGAACCTAGAATTAAAGACAAATGACATCAGTGACTTCAGTTTAAATGGCAGTATTTGTAGTATAGAATCCCCACATCTCTCTCTCTAGCTCTCATTCTCTCTGTCCCTCACTCAGATGAGATGTCCTGGTTCATAAATGTCTTGTGTCTACCATGGGAACAGGAATGAAGTTACCTTTTTTAAATAAATGGGCAGTGTTACAGTGGTGTATCAAGTGATGTGCTCTGTTACAGCATACTTTCCATCAGCTGAAGTGTAGGCTACCTTCCATCCTGACACACAGACCCATAGTGGCTTCTACTGTTCTAGGCTCCCTTGTCCCCTTTCTCTAATACAGCTGTTTGCTTTCCACCAGCAAGTAAATCAATTATACTTTTATTTACTCATTTTAAATGATTATTTCCATTCTCAAGAAGAAAGCTGCCCTTAGATCATCAAGTGGGGCTTTGTTTTAAGCTTGTCATTTCCACTAATGTGGTTTCCTTGAACTTTATTTTAACTTGGAGCAGTTTTTAGAAGTGTGTTTTTTTAGATTTGCTTCCAGTGTTCTCATGCATGTGATGCATTTTATTTGGGATGAGCATTTCAAACAAAAAGGTTACATGATAATCACTGAGAAGTATTAGTCTGCTCCTTCCTCCTTCCTCCCAGGGAAGGAGAGAGATTTATGTTTGTCTTTTTCGTTTAGTTTTTAGTCGTGGTTGCCAAACAGCTTTTACTTGCATTACCTCCATCATCTGCCGATAGTAACTCCTTGCCTCCACAGAATGATAGTCGCAAAACCTAATTTTATAAATATAGATGAAACACTACTCAAATATTAGAAAATTATGACCTATCCCTTGTATAGGTTGTGTCAGATGATGCCAAATCATAGTGAAAGCATCTGATGGAAAAGACATTTGCCCTTTTTTCTTGTTTCCTTTTTTCCTTCATTGTCTGCTCCCATAATAGGAGCCTACTCATTTATTAGGGATGCTATGTAGAATTTCATTTCAGTTTGTGTTGTTTAGACTACAATGATGAAAGTTTAATTCATCTTATTTTTTGATGATAGTATCATTGTAACCAAAAAAAAACCCATAATATTGTGGACTGAGTGGACAATGCATCATGAAGGGTAAGCTTTCTGCCAGTTATGGCCTCCAATGCTTGATACTTTGATTGTTTGAACACAACCAAACACAACTCACTGCAGTATTTTCATTTCACACACTACTTTCCATCCACCTTGCCACAAGTAAATTCAATCATCTTTTTTCATTCATTTTTATTCATTCATCGTTCAAAATATTGTGAAAGTGCAGAATGAGTATCATGAATCAAATCAAATCATGTGCTTTACGTATGAGTTCAAACCTTATAGCATGCTGTCTTCTTTTATGTCTTTCACCCATGTCCTTTTTTCTCTTTTCTAATCAGAGAGTGTAACAGAAGTTCGAACCAACATCTATGTCACCAGTTTTGGACCAGTGTCTGACACAGACATGGTAAGTGTTTTCTGTCACTTAAATATACATCTTAATTGAGGAATTATTTTAATTGTTGTTGTTAATAATAATTTAACACATACTAAGCAAAATTTTCTGCATTTCAAACCAATTTTTTTTCAAGTCCTGTCTTTGCTGAGAGGTGTAGAAAAAAGACTGTATATTCAATATGAGAAAATGGAGATGTTTTCTTGGCCCTTGCATTGAAATCCTGGAAATTCACTTGTCAAATGGCGCGCAGAGGAAGATGCAGTGCTGAGCCTTTCTTCTGACTGTCCCAGTGTATGCATGAGCATTTTATTATAGGCTCATTTAAGAGAGAAGGTAATTGGTAGAGAGTCGCATGGAAGAAATACATGCGTCTTAATCATACACACAATTGGCTCTGGCACACAAGATGAATCACACTAGCCATGTGGCAGCACTTTGTATTCTGTATATGACCTATTTCCCTAATACTGAGAAGAAAACTGTACAGTCGTTTACATTATATGGAGCATAAAATGATTCTTAAATTACAAAACATTTATCTCAGTTCATTTTAACAATAATGATTTGAGTTATGGGAAAAATATGTGATTTTGTACAGTATGTTTCCAGATATTATTTATTAATTATCTCCCAAAATACAGGAGTGGCATTCTAATGATTGTTTAAAAAAAATCAATTATCATGACATTATGCAATATTGGAAACTGTGAGGAGAGTCTGCAGGCAGGGCATTTCAGGAAAGTTCTCTACACTCAGGGCATTGCAGGAGTGTTATCTGAAGGTAGCTAGATTACAGATGTAATTCAACAGCTGTATATCTTACCTAAGCATAGCTTTGTGGAGGCCTGACATTATTTTATATTGAAATAAATGTGGGTAAAATCAGTGAAACAAGGTTAGAATGGCTCATAATGTGTGAGATATTGACGTGATGAGTACAATTGCTGATTTCTTTGGGGTATTTCTATTGTTGAGGATAGGAATACTTCTTATTTTATGATGCTGTCAGGGCAGCTGTTGGTTGTAAACAAAAGTTTTAGGGACAATGAACTTCTTTACCATGAAGTACTTATATTCACTTGTCTTTTTGTCTATATCTTTGTCTCTCCTTACATACATGTAATGAAGTACAGCACAAATGATCAAAATATGCAATACCAGTGCTTCTGAAATTAATGTTCAGATCACCAGTCACAAGACTTGTGGATAGTTCCAAATAATAACACAATTCTTGTGGAGTAATGGTTTTAAAAGCACTGTAAAGGAGTTTTTAACAAGTCCAATTCCTTTGGTGATGGTGTTAATAAAAGAAACCCTCCAACATATTCTGTGAGAACTGTGTGTGTTGTGGCTGCAATACAACATTTTATATTTGTCTATGTATATACACATTTAATCTTGTAAATCAGTTTTGTGCACAACATGCCAGCATCCTGCTGTGTCCTGTTCCTTTTTCGATTTCACTACTCTCAGATTACATTTTTTTTCTGTCTTCTTCATTTAATTTTTCACTTCTTACTGATTTTCTGTCCTGCTTTGTACTTTATCCCTTTGATTGTTTGCCCCCTCCCCTTTAGTCCTCAATTTGTTTCTTTCTCTACCAATCTTGAAAGACTGTGCTATTTTTGTCTCATTTGTTCAGTTGTTCACGCTGCCGCTACCAAAATAAAAAACCCTGTTCATGCTCACCAAAACACACGCGCACACACACAAAAACACCCCTCGTGGGCTTTGTCTGATGAGCTGGGCGTGTTGAAATTGAGGCCAGTCTAATCTGCCCCAGGTGCTGTGTTGAGCTTTGTGCATGTTGAGGATGGCAGCGCCAATCAGGAGCTCACCCCAAAAGCCTTCGAAGTTCTCCACTCATTTAAAAAATGCGCTGCTCTGCAAAGATACCACTGGCATCAGTAACCTCAATATCTGCTGGACCAGAATGTGTCTGTTGAACAGTTTTTGCAAAAAAGTATTTTCCCTTCTCTGAATTTACTTGATTATAGTGTATGTATTTTATTTCAGATGAAAAATTGCTCCCCTCTGTAGACAGTTCTGCTGAAAAGTACAGGCCAATATTTTTCTTGAAGACAACAGATTGAAGCCTAATACAGATTTACATTTACATTTACATTTACGGCATTTAGCTGACGCACTTATCCAGAGCGATGTACGACAGTGCTCAAGTAATCCACAACATAGTAAGGACCTGTAGAGCAAGATTTAAGTCAACTTCCACCAATCACCTAAGGTACTGTAGCTCAGTACATCTGATCAACACCGTCACTGATACCTAACTACACCTGATCAACACCGTCACTGATACCTAACTACACCTGATCAACAC
>JBBMFX010000021.1:702688-727215 GCA_037832545.1 Rhabdalestes septentrionalis
TTGAGCAAGGCACATTCTCAGTTGCTCGATTGTGTCTGTAACTAATGATTGTCAGTTGCTCTGGATTGTCAGTTGCAGTGTGAGGCAAATGCCATATTTACTGGAATTGTAAATTACAAAGTGCATCTGCATGATGAATGTAGCTAATAGAATTGATAAATGTCATATATATAGTGATATTTATCAATTAACTTTATGGATGCAGCTTGCACATTTTGAAGACTATCTCACAGCAACAGATCAGTATGTTCTATATAATGCATGAAAGTTTGAAATTGTCAACTCATTTGAGCATTTTAAACAATAGTTCCAGGACTAAGCTCATCTATGATCCTGTTGACATTGAACCAGGATCTAACAGCAGACCATTATTTAAATTCATTGTGTAATGGCATGAATTTGTTTGAGTTCTATGCTAGGTTACATTATAACCAATATCTCACTCTGGCAAATCAATCATGATAGACCATCTAAATTTTGTAGGTCAAGGTTTTAATAAGTTACAGGTTTTAAATGTTAATCTGTGGATAAATTGAAGTGGTGCAACACTTTGTAAAGGAAACCTTGTAACACTTTAAAAACAAAAAAAAATTATTTTCATGTAACAACCTGATTGCGTGTTAAGGTATGTTGTTGAACAGATGATGGTAAGGACATATGATGTTGTGAGGATGAGAAAGAAGTCATATGTGTTAGCTCTCATGTTACCCAGCTCTGGTTAAAGTAGGCCTAAACGTGACTAATGAGATTGCACTCTGGGTGAGAATCTCATCATTAGCTGGCTGCCGGGTTTTACATTAAAAACTACAAAAGCCTCTTCACCTCCCCCACTCATTTCTGCCACATTTTCTTTCTATCTCTCTTTCTCACCCTCTCTCTCTCTCTCTCTCTCTCTCTCTCTCTCTCTCTCTCTCTCGTATTAGTCCTCACCTAAGAGGCAGCAGTTGAGAGTATGTCATGGCAACCCGAGAGCTGCCTGAGGATTGTATACTTGTCAGTTAGTGTGTGCGTTTGTATGTGTGTATGTGAAGAGTCTAATCACCATTTCATGATGGCTGAAGTCATGACTTAAGATGATTCATCCTGGGCATACTGGACTGAGACTTGACAGAGAATTGGACTGAGAAACAGCTGAAAACATTGGTCACCAGGCAATGGGACTGTGCTGGATTCTAGTGTGGTGTAGAATCTAGCTTTATAAGAGCAATTGCCATTCAAGAGACCTTGCTGTACTTCAAGGGCATAATCAAAATGAACTGTCAACAAATGTCATGAATAATGCATGGGTTTCATGAGCTTTATTAATAATAGCCAATTACCATTTTTTGTTCTTAAATTCCCAAAAATTCCTGACAAACATGCCTTAAGGAACTGCTCATGTATTCAATATTCTAGGCAACAAAAGAGTGATAAGGCTGGCAGATGGGAATAGGCAATACATGTTTAGATTACATAAATTATATTATGTATATGTAGTACAGAACGGAGGCATGGCTGCTGGAAACCCCAGCCATAGTCTTTACAGCCAAAATGTTAATCATAACACAAACAGGAATAGTCCATCCTTGTGTCCCCTGGTCCTCAGATGTGCCTCAGTAAGGTAACAGCCAGTTTAGATGGGCGGCTAGGCTCCAATCTGGAGGTCCTAATGAGGTGCAGAGCGCAACCTTATTAGTATTCCGCAGGGCTCGTGCCACCAATGTCTGCAAACGTGATGAAGCATTGCATCGACTTCAAGCCGCAGGCTGGCAACTGTGGGTAATAGAGCGCCCAGCCAGGGAGAAGGAAGGCGTGTTAAACAGAGTGTTCTTTCAGCTGCCCGGAGGTCATGTTCATCACATCCCCCAAACCTGGCTTGGCTGAGCACTAATTCTGGGGCTTTTTTTTCCTCACAACACTCTGTTCTCCTCTTCTCTGGGTGTCAGTCCCAACAGCAGTCACACAATATCTGAGAGCATTAACTCATGGGGAAAAATGTATGCTATTTAATGCTATGCATTTTGCAGCTCTTGGCCTCAATAAAATTGTCAAATTATTGATAACAATGATCTATTAATTTGCTCAATTTTAAAGGTAAAAGCATCTCTGACTTAGGTTCATAGACCCAGGTACCAAAACCACTTGTAGCAAAAGTCACTTAGATGTTAATGTTAAATTAATAAATCATGCCCGGGACAGCTGCCAGTTTTATGCAGCTTGACCCTGTATTGCATGTCGACAATCCAGTTTAATAGGTTTCTTGACAACACAATGTAATGTGTGGTTTATCATCCAGGTACCCATTTCAAACAAGAGGCCACTGTCATTTCTGACACAGTAATCTCTAGTGACATCCCAATGGTTTCTCTCATACATTTCATGATAGAGATGAGATTTGATGAAAAGTTTATCTATACATTGCCTTTACTTGCCTAGTATTTCATCTCTTTTGTGGTAAACTGAAACTGAATTGATTACAGCTTGTTTTTACATTAACAGACAAGGCATAATAAATGTCCTTCCTGATGTTATCTGCTCTCAATAACAAAATGGGCTTTCTCATGTACAAAAACATGAAAAAGACAGATATAAGATATCTTTCTTTAGAAACAAGGGGGAATTAATCCAGCTCCCTGAAAGGCAGCACAATACAGTCTGCATTTTGTTTCTGCAGTGACATCACTGACCAAGTAGTATGATTGCTTATATATGCTTAATATTCACCTGTGCTGGAGCATTCTCTCATTTTGCTCCTCAAATGACATACTCGGTATGAAAAATTTGAGGCTACCGCACACTGACCCAAATGAAATTTTGATTTAACACCACAAATGATTAATACAATTCTCTTTCTTTTAGTGATATTCAGATTTGCGTTGTTGCCAGGGATCTATTAAAAAGTATTGAGATTTACTCTGAAGTAACAGACAATGATGTCATTACCCCCATTCCATAACTTTATACAAGGTAATAAGTATCTCAATTTAAACAAGCACAGTTCTAAGAAACTTCAAAGTTTTCAGTGTCATATGTATGTACATGAGAAGGCACAGTGGAGAAAAAAGTGTTCACAATGCGTCTGAATTTACTAAAAGTGTAGCTAGTAGAGCAAACTGTGAGAAAGAATCCTTACTAATTGTGATGTGCTGGTGAGGTGCAGGAATCAAAGAGTGAAGCGAAATCATGAAGAAGTCAACAAGCCTGAATGAAACATTTCTCCTACCAAAACATTATTTGGTAGCAAAATACAAAAAAATGATTTTGTTGGACAATTATTTCAGTGCAACAGAAGTTTCAAAATTTTTAAATTGTTGTTTGAGATCACCTTTGAGCCTGTGCCTTTGTCAGTTTACTATTATTAGCTACCGAATCTGAGTCATAATCAGAAAACTGTATATGAGGTGAATTATATGGGTGTTTCAGGATTGTTCCTATGTTTCTGATATAACACAGATGTATTTCCAGACAGTACAGAGAAAAAAGGTTAGATCAGCTGGCTTATAATCGTCTGTGCATTCTTCTTGCCATACAAATGTAATCAATATAGATCTTAACCTAGTGAAAACAAATGCCAGTATCTGAAGCCTATTAGCATATCTTTCTGTACTTAAGACACTCATGTCCTGTAAAGAATCATTAATTCAGCCTGCTATTTAAATCACATTACATCTTTGCTCAGACACATTACAGCAGCAGTTATTTGAACAGACACCCCCTGAATCCTCCGCAACGTTTTCTGTCATATCAGTCTCCACAAAGCCCCCCTTTCTTTGCTGTCATCTTGGTCATCCAAATGGCAAAGGACAAGTCATACACTGAAGCACTGAACAGTTGCACTTAAATATCAATTACAATGTATTACTTTCACAATTTCCCATATGAGCAGAGGGGATCGCAGTATCCTGTGGTCCACACAAACCCTAAAATGGCAACAGCGCAACTGTCGGCATGACCGCAAAGACTCCTGAGGTTACTCTGTGCTGCCAAGGCAAGCTTGTTCATGATGTGTCATCTGAAATAAGACCAGAATTGCTGATTCAGAACATATGGGTACCCTAATCTGAGTCAGTGGGTTTTGTTTGTGTAACAGAGGACAATGATCTAGAGGTCATTTAAGGAAGAGGTAGCATCCTCCCTCAGCCAAATACCATTAATATCTTCATCAATATACTTTACTATCACACATACTGATTCGTGCTGTCAATTCAGCAGAGGTCAGTGAGAAGTTGATCTGTTATGTTAATTAAATTTAGAGTTTAACATGATTACTTTGAATGTCCTTAGTTAGTCAACCATAATTATGTTTCATTTCCAGGAATCAAAATTGATGGATCATTTTAAGGAAATATACAGAATTTATCATTGCTCATTAATGTACCAGTATTTTTTTCTCTATTACATAAAATGCTCTTCTTGCAATGCTTTTAAATAAGAGGTTAAATGGGGGTGATTCCTTCTTTGTTTCCAGGTGTCACCACTGTCCTGACTATGACTACACTCAGTATCAGTGCCAGGAATTCCTTACCCAAAGTGGCCTATGCTACAGCCATGGACTGGTTCATGGCTGTTTGTTATGCATTTGTCTTCTCAGCACTCATCGAGTTTGCCACTGTCAACTATTTCACCAAGCGCAGCTGGGCCTGGGATGGTGAAAAGGAAGGTCAGGATATGCGGGTAAGCTGAATCATGGCATTTACTTGTCCTAAACCTCACATGCTACAAAAAGAGCAACCGGTGATTTATATACCCTACACCCTGGCACAATGCATTTTAAAAGCTTATTCCAATTTACATCCATACTTATCTTATTATATTGAAAGATACAGCTGAATGACTTGGCTTTCTTCCCCGAAACAGCTCAAGCATTACATAATAAACACAAGGCTACAGTTTTAAATTAACAATGCTAAAGTACATCCCTTTGAAGAGTTTTGCTCTGTATTTTCTCAATAAAAAGGGCCATATATAGACTATAAAACTAGACCATTTAGGTTCATTCAGCAGCAATTTATGTTATAAGTTTCTGTTTTTTATTCAATGGATTATGGACTACTGTTTTCTATGATTTACTCACCGAATTACATTTCATTGCTTAGTCCCTTAGATAATGTTCAGTATATATTCAGACAAAGAGCTGTAGGTGGACAGATTTGACAGCCTTGGGACACTCTGACTTCAGCACTGCCACAACACACAAATTTCCTTGGTCTGTGTGGGCTACCCTGTAAAAAGCTTGTCATTTTTCAATGTGAGTGCTCCTGCTCAAAGAGTCCAGCACCGCCTGCTCTTTTGCTTACTCCGGTTTATTGAGTTTTTCTGTTCTGGGCCTGATAACCTCTAAAAAATGAAGCACTCTGAGCTAAAGACTGGGAAACATGTTAAAGAAAGCTTAGCAAGAAACCATATTGTTCTTGGGATAAGGGGATATTGTACCTGCAAAATGCTGATATAAATATTCCAGTTCATCCTCCTTCAGTCTGCCTGTTAAGGAGTGCTTTATTTATTCATTAGACATTTAATGGAACGGAAATTTCAGCTTCAGCAAAATCAGCCTCAGGAAAAGTGAACTGGGTTTAAATATAAAATAAAAAAGCTCTAGATATTACATCACATCATCACATAGCTGATAACAGACAGACATAGACAGTTAATGATGACAGTTACATCAAGACCCAGTCCTGTGAAGCATTGAAATATATCTATTAGAGGTGGAGCCGAACCCAAATTTGGTATTCAGAAAGGCACAAATAATGTGTTTTTTACAAATACGTATTTAGAACAAATACTTTTTAAAATATTTGCGTTCGGGAACAAGAAAAACTTTATATTGTAACGATATCGGTCTGAAACCATCTTGGGAGGCAAGGAACACTCGAGAGAGAGTAGGTGAACTCAAAGGGAGCGAACTCCGCAGCCTTTATTTAGAGTTTAGAACAGTGGGAGCAGGAAGGGTTAACCAAACGCATCACCACACAAGCTTAACAACACAGACAAACCCCACCCCGTATCATAAGCCCGCCGCTGTTTGATGCCGGCCTCGTCCAATGCCTGGCGTGCCAGTTTGTGGGCCACCTGCAACTGCTCATGCAGGTGGCAGTAATATTCCAAACCCGGCTTTCCCGGCACCTCAGGTTCGGGTGGGGCCCCAAACACCAAGTCCACCAGCGTCCTCAACTCTCACCCGAACATCAAAGCCGCTGGGGTGGACTGCATAGACTCCTGGACCGCCGTGCGGTAGGACCAGAGCACTAATGGCAGGTGGCTGCCCCAGTCCCTCTGGTGGTCGCTGGTGAGGACTGCAAGTTGGGTGGCCAGGGTCCGGTTGAACCTCTCCACCAGCCCGTCGCTCTGAGGATGGAGGGGAGTCGTCTGGGTGTTGTGGACCCCCAGCAGACCTCGCTGAACACCTTCACCTCAAAGTTCCAGCCCTGGTCGCTGTGCAGCTCCTTCGGAACCCTGAAGCGAGTGAACATCTCAGCCACCAGGACCTCCGCTGTGGTCGCTGCGCTCTGGTCCGGCATGGCGAATGCCTCCGGCCACTTTGTGAAGTAGTCCATCGCCACAATTATGAAGCGATTCCCATGATCAGTGACTGGAAACAGGCCCAGGACGTCCACCCCTACCCTCTCCATGGGGGCCCCCACCCGATAATCCTGCAGGGGTCTCTCAAACTCTGTGTGGGGCCCTTGTGGGCTGTGCAGAGGCTGCAACAGTGGACATGGATGGCAGCGTCCGTGTAGCAGCCCGGCCAATAGAACCGTGCGTGAAGGCAACCGTTAGTCTTCGCGGACCCATAGTGCCCCACACCCGAAGCCCCGTGAACTAAATCCAGAACCATCTCTCGTAAGGTCCTAGGGGCCAGCAGCTGGTGAATAGTGCACCCTATCTCACACGACCAAAGTGTGCCACTGCGCAGCTTAGGACTTAAGCTCTGGGTCAAGCTCAGAGATTTCCCCCCACGCCGGCTGCTGGTCCTCCTGTACCCACTGCAACATGCGCCCCAAATTCCGATCCGCCCTCTGTTGTTCACCGATCTGTCGCACACTGAGCCCCGGTCCCCCGCTTCCTCTCCGGCCTTTGCCTCGACCCGCTCACAGTACCGGAACTCCCACTCAATACTCAGCATTACCGTGGAGCCTCCCCACGCGGTGCTCGATGGTGAAATCAAAGGACTGGAGGACTTCCAGCCAGCGATCGAGCTGTCCTTCGGGTTCTTTGAAGCTCATAAACCATACGAGTGACGCGAGGTTCGATCAAAGACAGGTAGTAGACGCTAGCCCCAAGAAACTGCAAAGCTGGCGGATTTTAGCTGGTACCGGCCACTCCTTTATCGCGGCAACTCCTTTATAGCGACGCCCTCCTCGCTAATTACATGCCCCAGGAACTCTGTCTGGCGGCAGAGCAGGTGGCATTTCTTCGGGTGAAGTTTTAGCTTAGCTCAACGGATCACATCAAACACTTTCCGGAGGTTCCGCAGCTCCGTGTCGAAACTACATGCGTGGAGCAGCAGATCGTCGAGGTAGACCACACAGCATGAGCGCGGGATTTCCCCAAGCACTTTCTCCATGAGCCGCTTGAATGTAGCCAGAGCATTACACAACCCGAGCGCCATAACTCGGAACTGCCATAGGCCTTGTCCGATGCTGAAAGCAGTTTTGGCTCGCCTGCCAGTAGCCGATCCGTAGGTCCAGCGAACTGAATCAGGAAGAGCCTGACATGCAATCGAGGGCCTCACCGATGCGAGGCAGCGGGTAAGAATCCTTATGTGTGACCGCGTTTAGTCGTCAGTAATCCACACAAAACCGCCATGATTTGTCCTTCTTTTTTACCAGGACTATAGGGGCGGACCACGGACTATCCAACGGCTCAATCACGCCAGAGGCAAGCATTTCCATGATCTTTTCTTCCGCAGGTCCCCGATCTTTTGCTATGGGAAGTCGCCGAGGCCGCAGTCGAATAGGGTGCACGTCCCTGGGTGTCAATACTGTTTTGTACCAAATTGTTGTGCATACAGTCCTTCTCATCTGCCCCGTACTCCTCTAATAACCGCTGCAGTTGCTGGCCCTGCGCCCCATTTAAACCCGCACAGCTACCCTCGAACAGCTGATTGATAGCATGTCGGTTAAGTGACGAACCTGATCAGGACACAACCCCTACCGCGGCCTCCCATTGCTCCCCAGACTTTTCGACCACCCTGACACTCCAGCTGTAATGGTCCCCCCAGCGGAGAGAAAGGCGCTTATTTCCAATACGTAAGACTGAGCCGGGCACATCGATCACCGCCCCCAGCTGCTGCAGGAAGTCCAGCCCCACGATGCAACAGTCCTCGATGGGGCCCTCCAAGAAAAGATGTTCCGGGGTGACACGCCCACAGCGACACGCACAGTCCTCGGTTCCCGCATGGCCACACTCTGTCCCGTCACGTAACAATCTGATTCGGAGGTTCGGACCGTCCACAGCACCCCCCCACGGACGATCGACACCGTGGACCCCATGTCCACTAATGCTCGACAGTCCTTACAGTCCAGGGTACAATCCATGAACAGCCCGGCGTCGGCGCTTGTCACCATTGGCCCACCATTGACTCTCGCCGCCGTCCTCCGTCGCTGGGAGAGGCATGCCGTCTTCTCCTCCCGGCTGCCGTTCATCGTGTCCATAAAGTGCTGGAGCCAACCAAGGGACCCTATGCTGCCCTCTGCAGACTGGCTTCTCCGGTGAGCTTCTTCTCCTTCCATCTGGCTCCCTCGAGCTGCTGGATGAGTTCTTCGATCTCCCGAAGTGTAGTTTGCTCAGCCATCCCACTTCTGACACCAGTGTAACAATTCCAGTCTGAAACCATCTTGGGAGGCAAGGAACACTCGAGAGGGAGCAGGTGAACTCAAAGGGAGCGGAATCCGTAGCCTTTATTTAGAGCTCAGAACAGTGGGAGCAGGAAGGGTTAACCAAACGCATCACCATACAAGCTTAACAACACAGACAAACCCCACCCCAGGTACACAGAACCTCCGTGTCTCACACCCATGGTAGGTCTGTATACCTGCACCCAAAACACAATAAACACCCCCCCCAAAATAACACACAGAACTCACAAATACAGTTCGGGGAGAGAGCAGTGCATCATGGGAGCCCTTCCCCTCCTCAACTCCGTCACAATATCAAAAGCTGCGTTTCCTCATGAAAGTAAGTGAGTTAGTGACATTCAAGAGTAGAGCTTAGCACAGTCTGCTGCTGCACACAGCAACAGAGAATCCTCTGCTTCACTATTTTTATTGAAAAGATTTTGGTACTTTAGCTGGGTTCCGGAGGCAGTTTATAACTTTTGGGAAGCGGAGTCTGATTGGGAGTTACTATTACGCTGCATTACTGACATCTGCTGTAGGGTGCTCTCATGTTTTCTCTACTTATATGGCCTTATAGACATTACTGAGTAGGACCAAATTTGTGTTAAAGGTTTTGGTCAAGACAGATTTTTATGTGGCTTTTTTGTTTTTGCAAGATACACATCAGAGGAGAGATCACATAAAGCTCGGTTATGAAAAAGCCTTACTCGACATGATCTTTGTTTTAGCATTCAGTTAGCTCTTTCATCATTACACTTTTTATAGGCTTATTTAGCCAAGTCCATTGCATAAACACAACACAATAAAAAAAACACCTTGGTGTCTTTGAAAGTTTTTTGTTATTAAGTTTCATTGTCCTGTTATCACACATGTACATCACAGTGGTTTGCACTACTGAGTATACATGATTATGGTCCCATATATCTGGTCATGTTTCCTGCACATTTATGCCGATGTTTCTTGCCCAGAAAGATCAGCCTCTTTTTTGGTCAAACATTATTCTGCCTGGTGGCTGCTTTGTCTTGTGTGCATTTAGGCCCTGCTGAGCAAACAGATGTAGCAATAATTGGATATGTGAGACAGGCTTCACTACACTTGTCTGATGATGGGGCCTGGGCCTCTGGTGCCACAGGTGAGCCCCTGCACACAGCTCCATCTGAGACTGCTTTGTTCTTAGCTGTTTTTTTGAGCTCGAAATGAACGTATATTAAATTTATATTGAGAAAATTGAGTGATGGAGAGGGGGCAAAACTAAATACAGGTAAACCAGGCACTAAAGTGTACAGATTAAGCCAAAAGGGGTGTTCTAAAAACATAAGTTTAAAAAAAAGAGAGAGGTAATAACAAAATGACTAGATGAGGCATACCAGAAAAAAGATAATGGGTTTATTTGGAGAGATGGGAAGAACAAAAGAGTGTTTGTCTCTGTAATGACAAACTGAATTGCTACAAGTCTGGCCTAAAGAAGTTGATTTTTGGCTGTGGTTTCTTGTCACTCATGGGCCAAGGAATTCTTCTCCTCCTCTCTCAGTGTGAGTGGTGCGTAACTACAGACTGTAGACTCACAGCCTGGCAACAAGTTGCGCTGCTCACCTGCAGTTCAGCTGAAACATAAGTAACATGAGACACAGTCATGGCATTACCACTTAATCACATAACTGCTGAAAAATTATTATTATCAAATAATTTGTTTGCATTTATTATAAATTAAATACTATGGTAATTCATTTCTTCTTTGTGTCCATGTGGGTTTCCTCCAAGGACCTTGATTTCCTTCCAAAGCCAAAAGATATCTCAGGCAAATTGGAGATGCAAATGGACTGCGATGGACTGGTGACCTGTCTAGCGTGTTTGTCAACCTCTTGCCTTTTGACTGCTGGGTTAAGCTCCAGAACTTCCTACACCCCTGGTTAAAGATAAGCCACTCAAATGATGCATAGAGAGATGTAATTCACTGTGTATCTCTCTATGAAATAAAATCTGTAGATGTGTTATTACTATTAAACAGTATAGCAAAACAAAATTAAGAACACTTATCTTGTAAGGATTAAGGTAATTATACAGTAAGTACACTGTAACTTTTTGAACTGTTATCCTATTTAGTGACATATTACACATTAAATGCAGGACTGTTGTGTTCAATAAACAATGACTAGTATTTTAAGACATAAAGTTTGGCACTCTATTCTTTCAGTAAAAACTCTGAGAAATCTCCAAGTCACTCAAAATGATGTTATTTCATAATATTTTTTCCTTTAGTGGATTATAGATTGACATTTCCCTGACACAAAAACTTTTAATTGGGTAGAAAATATATAATATACTCTAAACAAAAAGCTGTAATTCAGCAGATTGGACAACCATAGAATGCACTGTCTATGGCAATGCCCTGGTCTCTCCAGTGTTTGTATCATCTACACTCACTAAAGACATTAAAGGCATTAGGGTGCAATTACTATATAGTACGTATTTATGTGCTATAATTTGTTAGGCTTGTAACATTAACATAAAACCTTAGCCATGCTTCCCATCTATACTTTTCTACCAAAGGATCTCAGCTTAAAAACAAAAGCATTTGAATGGTTCTTATCTTAAAATCTACAATTCTGCAAAGACAAATGTTGTGGAAACTTGACTTGATATGATGGACATTGGAAATGCATTGTTCTAGCAGCATATGATGGCCCATATACCTATTTTATATAGAACCCTTTCCATCATATATATTTTTAAGAGTTCTTGTGTAGTGAGAGTAGGAACAACATTTACATACCCAGGTTCAGGAGCAGAACTAGCTAAATAACACATTTAAACCAAAGATTTCCATTTTGTGTTGAGGATTTGATAATAGAGAATAGGAAAAAGAGTAGTGTTACACACAGGAAGAGTTCAGTTTAATTGTTGCATATATGCTAATGTTTAACCTATTTTCAGCATGTGTATGTCTGTGCATGTGTATGTAGAGTGTGACAGAAGGGGAGCTGAGCAGAGCATTAGCGCTAGAGAGAGGCAGCGTTTACCTTGATGAGGGATTTAGAACATGTATAATTCATTCTGCCTGACACACTGGGCCATTATGGGGCTGCACCACATTCCAGTCCCAGTGGCATTACACATCCTCTGTAGCTGTCAGTATACCCGCCGTGCCCTGCGGAATAACACATCCACACAAACACAGGGTCTATTTGAGCAGTTTAAATATACATGTAAAGTGGGCAGTTTATTTCCATTGTGGACGGTTTTCTCAAAGTGAAACCAGTAAATGTAATTTATTGGATACAAAACTGGATGCAAAAGTTTCAGTTACTAAATAGTTCTTTATTTTTTCACCAGAACACTTTTCATTGTGATCGATGGAGTGTGGCAGTCTAGTAGCATGCCCTCTCAGCCAATTAGATCTTCAGGGTTTGGGCAGCAAACATTTTCAAATGTACACTTTAAACAAACTGATATTTCAAATTAGCAACAAGCAGCTGATATACCCATCACAAATATCATTAAACGGTTACCTGAGATCATAAAAAACATGCTTTAGCAGTTTGTTTTAGTGCTTTCTCTAGCATCTCTGACCTGAGGCGATTTCAAATAAATGTTTTTTGGGTTTTTTGGTGTAAACATAAAATGTTCAATTTGTTCAAAACACAAACTTCAGTCTCTACAGACACTGAGAGATGAGATTACATTTCATATCAGTATGGAAAGGATACCTTATTTTTTTAGCTAACTTGGACAGAGCTCTTACAAATGCCAAAAGGAAAAATCAGGACTTTACCAACAGACAGTTTTACCAGTGAAATTCTTCTGTCCAACATTAGACTAGATGTATTAGTAGGAACAAAGCAGGTTTTTTCTGTTACTGTATATAATAACATTATTCTAGTGCATCAAATAAGAAATATTTTAACAAGTTGAGTTTGCTATGAAATAGATACAATATTGTTTTTTAATCATCTTCCATTTTTTTCTTGTGATATCCTTCCATCCAAATTTGAGACTTTCTGCCAGAAAGTGGGATTAAATAAAACTCAGATGGCCTTTCATTTGTATGCATTGTGGAAAAACTGCACTCAACGTGTAATGCCAGCATTTGCCTCATTCAACTTTTACAAATCCTTAGTATAGTATTTTCAAAAGCTGGCTCTGGTTTTGGAGCTCATGTTGCCAATACCTGGTTCAAAAGAAACCTAGTCCAATGGGCCAGGTCATGTGGAGTTTGTTCCAAGTGATACCACCCATAATGCTGACATAATCTCACAGTGTGATTTAGAGACCCAAGCTGGTGCCTGTGCATGAGGGATCGATAATAGGAGAAAGAGGGGCCACACAGCCAACTATATTATGTGCTTCTCCACAGATATCAGGAGTAGATAAGGAGGCCAAGCACTTGAATTAACCCTCCCCACCCCCTTCAATTCAAGTGAAAGATGCCACTTATTTCAGTGTGCTTAAATGAATTCTGGAGCCTAATAGCACTGTTTTGCAGATTATTTTTTTCCACTGCTATCTTTTTTAAATGTCAGGAACAGAAAATCTCTTCAGGGCCCTGTG
The DNA here is from genome assembly GCA_037832545.1 of Rhabdalestes septentrionalis. Classification (NCBI taxonomy): domain Eukaryota; kingdom Metazoa; phylum Chordata; class Actinopteri; order Characiformes; family Alestidae; genus Rhabdalestes; species Rhabdalestes septentrionalis. The sequence continues at coordinate 716,056 of JBBMFX010000021.1, forward strand.
TCAGCGTTCACTACAGATAATACCTGCATAAGGATAAAATAGTTGCACACATGCACCAAACTAGCTTTTGCTCACATAAATGACAGTGAACCTAGATTCAGTAACATTCTCTGTCATTGTAGGTTGCCGTTTTCAGAGCATATCTGCATATTCAAGCATTGCCGATGTCTCCTGTTCCCTCTTTCACAGTAATCAGAACATCCAGTTTTCATATCCAGTCAATTATTGTGCAAACAATTCATAACCAAATTCTCAACCATTTATTTGCCACCATGTATGGATGAATTAGATTACCTTTTATAGCTGCCGTACAATGCCCTATATACCTCTTATTGATGTGTGTTTGTTCCCAATTACCATTACGAGAAAAACCTCCTTATTTAATGTAGTGCATTCCTGCGTTGCTATACAGACAGAAGATTATTTCGTTTTTTACAACCAAACATTTTTACATGGTATTAAAATGTTTAGTGGAGGTTAAAACTAGTAACTGTAATAGCATTGGCATACATTGCAAGAAATCTGTCAGTGCTCTTCTGTGAAAGATCTCTATTTAATAGCCACTGTACAATAGACACTTTTTGAGGTGCCATTTCCACATAGTCATCGGTGTTGTTCACTTTTTCATTAGGGGCTTCAGTGTTGCAGCTGATACTGTAATACTACATATAGGCTTCCAACCTCATTACAGTATCAAAAGGGCTCATTTGTGGGTGGAGCCTGGAGAGAAAACTTTTTAAACACAATCTTAACACACATCAGTACCATATGCTACACTCCCAGATTTCATTAGTAGGTGCAGTTACTCTGATAGTCAGTGTAACCTCTTTTCATTCAAATTTAAAATAAAATATATCACACCCTGAACCCAGGATTGTGAGTAGAATCAGGTTGTATTATGTGCTCCTGATTTCCCTGGCCTGGATGGATTTGTTTCCGTGTCTGAGATTATTTCCTGATTCCTTGGCTTATGTTTCTCATCACTGACAATGGAAATGTGCTCTCGTTTGTTGCACTGTGGCCACAAGCTCAAGATATGACCACCTCTGACTTCAGCCAGATCATCTGCCCTATCGCAGCACAGAGGACCCAAGCAAATATATCATAGCCCTGGAAAATTACAAGCCCTCCAACTGCATGTGAAAAATTCCCATAAATGTAGCCAATTGTGGTTGTCCACCCTCTCCATCACTGTGTGTAAACTTTTGACCCACTTGCATGTAATGCGTTTCCATATTGCCCTCAGGAACTTCTTTGGCTTGTTTAGATTTTTGGGAGAGAGGGAAGAAGGCCCAATATGATTTGCCTCTTGCACTGGAGTGGGGACTAACAAACCTTGGCCATTTGTCTTTGCTCCAAGGGAAACTATCATCTCGATAAGAAGGCTTTCCCAGCAGAGCATCAGCCAATGCATCAGACAGGGCATACATTGTTATCAGCTTGCAGTCATGACAGTACCAAGGTATTCGCCTGATTGGAGTGCCAAGTTGGTTGTTGCTTATGGACGTAGAGGTGTCAAATAAAGAGAGATATGGAATAGTCACACATTTAAAAAAATATATATTTAGCTGTGCTCATTGAAATTATTGAGCTCCACCAGATGGATGAGTAGAAGTAGTTTTTACATCTCCAAAACAACAGCTGTGGTGGATTGTTTCTGATATGCAGTTGCTAGTCCCTACCAAAAATGGTCCAAGTGTATTGTGTGTTCTGACACTTTTTATTAATAAACTAGCATTAACGTCTTTCAGCAATTTGTGCTACCGTATCTCTTATAGGGATCAGACCAGATGGGCTAGCCCCCACTTCCCGCACACGTCACTGAGCCCAGGGCACCCATGGCCCTGTTAATGGTTCACCAGTTGTTCTTCTTGGACCACTTTTGGTAGGTAATAACCACTGCATATTGGGAAAATTCCAAAAGACCTTCTGTTTGGAGATGCTCAGAGGCAATTGTCTAGACATCACAACTTGGCCCATGTCAGAGTTGTTCATTTTTCCTACTTTTAACACATTATACTAGATCACACCCTTTGACTGGAGCCACGGTACTGACATAACTTGAAAACAAATGCTTCAAATGTCACAGGTTTTAATGTTGTGGATGATTGTTGTATATATTTCTGGGCAGTATTTTTTTAGTTTTGTTACCCGCTAGTTAGCATTTCCTTATGTTTTCATGTTATATCGGCTATACATGTTTGGTTTCTCAGAGTAGGACGTTTTTTCTGTGAGTTATTGTAAATAAGGGAAACATCTGGTCCTGGTTCAGCACTCCCACTCTAAGGAGCTTAATGAATACAGACCCAGATGCCAGATTCACTATTTTTTGGGCACTGAAACAAAACCATTTTTTCTGTTATGTTCGGTTTAGTAAGTAAAAATATAATGTATTCTGTCACTTTTGAGAAAAAATTATATTCAGTTTTCTGGTTGGAAGTATTTTATTTTTACAGTTGTAAATCTGTTGAGAGCTTGCAAAGCAGATTATTTTCTGAGCAATCCCACTCATTTATTGCTATTGGTTTTCTCTCTCACAGACACGTGAGACAACATCCCTTTCTAAAAAAGCCAACAATACTTTCAACATTGTGGGCACTACTTACCCGATGAGTGTTGGAAAGGACCCAGGGCTGACAACCATCGCTAAAAGTGCTACAACTCCAACCCCTGCCCAGCCCCAGCCTGTTCGAGAGGTACGCCTCTCCAGGATGGATGGCGAGTACATCACAGAAGGTGTGAAGAAATCATACAATCGTGTCAGCAAAGTGGACAAGATCTCACGCATCATCTTTCCTGTGCTCTTCTTCATCTTCAATCTGGCCTACTGGGCCACATATGTCAACAGGAAGCCATCTATTACAAAGTCCAATGGTCAGAAATGAACCAATTAAGTGGAAAAAAAACAACAACCACAGAAATGACAAAAAATTACTGCCAGTGAATCTGGACTAGCCATACAATGCTACCACATTCAGTTTGTTATTTATTGTTTGTTTTCCTTATGATAATTTATTGGTTTACATGTAGATATAAACATATTTTCATATTTGTTTTAAATTGTCCATTATTTTGTTGTTTATTTAAGAATAGTTACATGCCATGGTCTGAAAATTCATCTCTGAGAATGAGAACAGGAAATTTGTTTGGTGCCGCTCCATTCAGAATGATCACATTGCCATCTATATGCTCACACCTTATACTGTACATCTTCAGGCAAAAATCTCTGTGTTGGGATTGGTCATTAGTTGCCATGGCAAATACCTGTAGCCTTCAGCAGCCAGCAGCAACATCCATAGGTGTATCATTAATTATCGTCAGTTTCTGCTCTTGGAGATTCACCTGACCTAGAGCAATATCATCTAGAATTGCTTTCATGTCCCCATGGGTGTTGTCTCTGTGTTTTCCAGTCCAACAACCCTTATTGTTTTAACAGCCCAGATAGGCTCAAAGGTAATGAAACTGTGTGCCTTCTCGATCCCTTTCTTGTTGAGATGAATAATTTCACACATTGACACTGTCTACAAGTTCATCCTTTCCTTGCAAAACCAAAAAAAGTCCATGTTAAATGAACACCATTAGGCTCGTTGTAAGCTCTACTGAGAACATTTCTTTGAGAGTTGATTTAATGCAGACAACCTCAGCGCAAGGTACTGCAACAGCCTACATTACATGCCCGGATTAGTCACATCCTGTGGCATATATTTAAAGTTAGAGAACATAAGGTGCGTCATGCAAATAATAGCTATCTGCTGTGATGCACTTATGTGCAAATTGCAGTGGTGGGCCTTTTTTAAAGGGTGTGTATCAGGTTTGGACCAGTACCAAAAATTACAGTAAACTAATGCCATTGCTTCACAGTGAAGTTCTGATTGTTATTTATTTTTTATTTAAATATAACTTAGATATTTTAAGTTATTAACACATTAATGTGAGTAGTCTTTATTTTTATTACTACATTATGTTCCACTGTATGCATCAGCATGATTGCATCTACTATTGCGCACATGCATTATTGTGGTAAATGTCCCAAGTAGTATTAAATTTCACTTTTTTACTGTTCCACCTAGAAATCACAAGACTACATTACACATTAGACAAGACATATTAATATTGTAATTAAAGACAGATTACTGTGCCGTGTCCTCATTGAGGGCCAAACTGTTCTGTGACAAGGTATTGGAGTTTAATGTGATGTACTTGGGTTTTATGTGATTTTTGCAAAACTATCTGTCATTTATTAGTAACTTCTGTGGCAGTATGAAATTGCAGTTACACTACACGTAGATGTTAATGTTTAAGGAATTGTGCCAAATCATAATGAACTTTTGCGTTCAATACTTAGAAAGTGCCAGGTTTACATGTGAATTTTAAACTAAGACATTTTTTTATGATGAGTTAAAAAAGTTGTATATGTACATATGTAACAGCAAGCTATATTAAGCAAAAAAACATTAACCTGATCATTTCATTTTTTATTTTCATTTTTCATTGTAATAGCTATTGACTGATAGCTTCAAATTCACAAAGCAGAATTTCACTTGCCATCAATACATTGAGTGATTTAAAGCAATTTTAGGTTTATGGAATGTAAAAGGAAGATGAGGGCTGTCCCATACACACACAACACATCCTGTGTTAACAGTAGATTAATGCATGACAATCTCTTCATTATTGTCTGTCAACTTAAGTTACACTTCCTGTCATATTGTAGGATGAGGCCTAATGTCTATGTATCTTGTAGTGCTCCTCCAAATATCTTCATCTGGAGTCTATAGGTTCCCTGCTGTCTCTCATGGGCTGTTGTAGGGCTAGTTTAAATGATCTAGGTATTGTTTGTTGACACAAATAGTGTAAATCATAAAAGAAACCATATCTGAGGAGTCTATTTATATAGAGATATAAACATCTATTTATGCTAATTACATATACAGTATCATACATGATATGTTTTATACAGTTCGAGATATATTCTCAATAGCATCAGTGCAATTGTACAAACTCAATGATGGGTATAGCGATGTAGTTTAATGAGTAGACCAATAAAATATTTTCGAAACTAAGGCCAAGTGAAAAAAAAAAAAGATATTTTGTAGATATTGTGAATCCAGTTTAAATAGGGTCCTTGAAATCTGTAGTCTGTTCAATTGTTGTAAAGAGTTGTCATTAACTTTAAAGTCAAACACATGCAAATGAATAGTGTTTGGAAATATTTACAGTACTTTAGCCGCGTAGTTTAATGGGTGAAACAAAAGGTTGGCTAAAAATGCAAGGGAGTCATGCTGTGCTGATATTTACTGTAGTACATTTTTGTCTAAGCCATGATCAGTGAAACCTCTGAAGGGTTGTTGCTCTTAGTTTGTCATTGCTGATATCTGTAATACTGCCAATTATGTTATTGTTGCTAGACTAGAATAAGTTAATCTACTAAGTGTATTACAGTACATCTTCAACATGGAACTGCATTGAAAACTCCTTTGTTTTATTGCCTTTCTGAGTGTTTTGTAGTCCTGGCTATAGCTTGTTAGCTGCTCTTCTGTGCATTGGCTAATATTGCTAGCCAGATTACTTGATCTGCCAGTTGTACTGCCTTTGTGTGCACTTTCTTTCCTAATTTTTACTGTGAAGACACAGATCCTCTATCTGCAAGGCTTCTTGTAAATACTGTATGAAAGAAATAAAATGTATTCTTGCTATTTTCAACTGCATGTCCCAAAGCATCAAAGAATCACTACCGCTTAAGATGTTTGGATGGGTGAACTCTGGTAGATCATAGATTAGCCAGCTTGCCAGTTTACTACACCATGTCTTGGGCTAGACCTAATCATAAAGGCCCCACTCTTTGTGATGTATACATATTAGGAAACCCTAAGGAAAGCCAAGGACATTGTTTGTTCAGTGCTTACAGGCTTACAAATGGAGTTTCATATAAAGCTGAAAGATGTCTGCCAGAGTCGGTCTGTTAGAGGAAAAAAGCTGGCTCGTTGATGTATCAATCTCGTGCCTCTTGGTGGTTAGTTGTGTTGTGTGAGCTGTACTCTTGCGCATGCAAGCCTATTACATTTTTTGTGGTGTTACACTGTGATTAAATACTAAAAGTGACAGGGCCAGGACAAGTGTTACACAGGAAAAGTGTGGATCTGCACAAACCATGACAATAAAACATTATTAGCATATTCTAAAAAAATAAAAGTGTCACTGGAGGGATGCTTGCCAACCTAAGCCTGACAGGACCCCCAAAAAATGTTGGGCTTTGGGCTGATTTTTTACATAAATTATCAGACCTAGGTTTGGGTTTGGATATGTTTTCTAATGAGCACACTTTTCCCTCACTCCCTTTCTTTCATAGTGGACCATTTCCTTGTTTGCCCTTTCTATTCAGCTGAAAATTTTCTGTGAATAGTGAGAAAAGCTGTTAGCATATGCAAGCTGTTTCAGATTGAATACTGTTCTCTGAGTGATCCTATAACCAGTTCCACAGTAATTCCACATTATCCTGATAGAAAACATTGTTTATTACTGTGTATTACAAACAAATAATCCCAGTAAGACATTTTCAGTATTTCAACTCAAACTTGTATTGACAATACACATTTGTGACAATCCATCTCTTAGTTTGGGTTTGGTTTATAAATTTAGCAGTAGGAGTTAATCCAGGTTGAATTGAGACCCAAAACCACCGCAGGTTTGGGCTTTAATTTCATATCCAGACCTCTTGGTGTCATAAAATGTTTGTTTGGAGTGATGTTACTTTTTAACTTTTTAATTAACGCGTTTTAAGTTTTTAAGCAAAGCATTTAGTTGAAAGAGTTTCTGCAAAAATGAGTACACACACAGGAAAGACAGAACCCAAAAAAATCTGATTTTGTGGACGGGCATGAGCACTTTGTCTGAAAGGTAATCAAAAAGATGCATGGGTTATATTGTGGCTCCATGATTGCCTGAAAAAAATAACAAAAATGTGACTTGACAAAGCTGCCTGCCTCAAAACATATTTTTGCCTTTGCGACTTGCTGCCTCAGCCATACATCATGATTACTGCCAAATTATCTTCCATACTTCATGACCTTTTGAGACGAGTGCACGGGGAACTGATTTACCATTGTGTGGCTGTGAATATGGGTGTACTTCATGGTACAGTCACATTTGCATTAAAATGTCACACATGTTTTTGTGACAGGGTAGCTGGAAAAATGCTAGTGACAGAGATTCCATTTACGTAGCTTATTATTTGGCAGCCTATTACGCCATTGCAGTGGTGATTGAGGCTTTACCTCCAGTAGTAAAGGAACTGACCTATCCGACATGAATTAACCATTCAACACCTCCTCTGCCAGGCCTAATACTATTGAGTAACAGATATTTTAGATAATTGGGGCCAAATGTTCTTTTTTTCCACCAGAAGTAACAGGGAAATGAGCCCAAATGAATATTTGTCCCAAAATTACACTCCAGATTGGTAACTTGTGCCTGTACAGGCTTCCTTGTGCTAAAAGTCCTCTGTGTTATTAATTATGAACCAGCATTTCTTCTGATTTTTGTATTCAGTGCCTGTGTTGATTGCATGATTGCCCATCTCTCATTGTTTTTGCACAGCACAGTTGAGACACCCCTGGCAGTGACCCATTTAACCAGAGATGGAATACTTGCTTGTTAAACCTAGGTCAGGCCACTACTTTGAGAAGCCTTGCTATGCGCTGTCCTGTGGTTTATGTAGAGTAATGCAGGAAAGACCCTATATTCAATTGGAAATATGATCTAACAAGCATTTTACACACTTTATACTACTCTTTGTGCTTAACCCTCAGAAGTCTGGAGTTATCATTGTTTAGCTACAACATTTAAAATGATTTACCTGGTTCAATGCAAATTATTATATAATAATAATTAGTCTAAAATTGGTAAACATATTCAAATGTGTTTCCATGTAAATGATTTTTTCTCTTACTGCAAAACAAGAGCATACAGACCAAGAAAATACACACTCTTTTTGTTACTGCTGACCTCTGAGGGCTAATGAAGTGTACCTGAGATACATTAATCAGTTGAATGGTGATATTCTTTAAAATGCAGAAAGTCAGATTCAGGCAAAGCAACTATTTGCAAATACCCCTTTGTTTGTAATACTGAAAATTACTTATCTATAGCCAGCAAATCTGAAACTAACTGGAGAAACATTTTCATTGAAGGTAAAGAATGGCTGCTTTAGTGATGGCCTATTCCTGGCACTGTGTTGCTGTGTAAGAAGTCAGATGTTTTACTTACAGAAATGACAATGCTTTTTTGTTTTTGTTGTTTTATAGAGAAACTTGACTTTGAGGTGTTTTTGCTATCTTTTCTGTTGTGGTCTGTAAGTGGGAATGATATTACAATGTTGTTTTAACCCTTTGTGTGTCTAAGTTAGCTGTTTTTTAGGTTCAATAAAGATGCAGTACTTTCACCTGCCTTGTCTAGCCACAGTGTTCTTAAGTTTGTGTGTGTGAGAAAAAAGGTGTGAGTGCATAGTGACCTTGACTCTCTCTTTACACACCTTCCATCTGGCCACTCAACAAATATCATGCATATATTAACATTTCTTTCTGTATCACTTACAAAGTGGGCAAGTAGAACATTGAATTGACTTCACAGACTATTACTCACTCATGTTTTGGAAGATAAGTAATTAAAATTTGACCTCTGTTATGCCACATTTTTGCCTGGCCGTTATATATTTTTCACCATCCAATTTTAAACAAGTTCAAATAATCATCAAAACATTTATATTGTTTCAGGATCTAGGTATTATTTTTACTAATTATGGAGCCATACCCTTGGTCAGATTTCAGGTAAATGTGCTTGAGTTTATTCATGCTAACAGTAACAGTAAATACATTTTTACCTATTTTTCTCCCTGCATTCTTTTTCTTTATTTATGTGAAGAGACTTAGGTATTGTGGTCTTACCAGTGCTGCATTGTTTAAACTCTTGTCCCTCTTATGAAAAAAATGAATAACTGCTGAGAGAACAAATTTAAAATATGGATGTGTTATCAACTGGAGGTATATTTGCCTAGTAGTTCTTGGTGAGTAACTCAGCGGATTTAAGGATTTCAGCAATGATCTCTGTGCCTCTGCTCAGTACAACAGTGCTCCTCTGCCATATTTGAATCCGCAACCTCCTGTTGTTGGGTTGGCCTCATCTTGTCTTTTCAGTCCCTTCGATCTCCAATAACATTACTGTTCGTGGCACAACTTCCATTGCCATGATCTGTTGGCCATTCAAGCAAAATGACCAAATTTTAATTTAAATGTGTTCTTCACATTTGACAGAGGCTGTCGTTTCTTGTTGTTTCTTGTTTTAGTAGTCAATTCTACATTGATTACTTCACATGGTGGCAAATTAGTTGTCAGTCCCAAGCTGCCTGACATCGATTAGCTTCAACGGTCTAGTCCAGCTTGGCATTTTATTATTTTAAACTAGGAACTCTCTGAGCACAAGCTAAAACAGTGCTTAAACAGATCTTATTAGGTTAAATGTATTATGCCAGGGTAAAATTGTATAAAGGTTGTCCAACCTCACAAAAAAACACATTTGCCTATCTAGCACTGATTTTGTAGACCTGTTAAAAGAGTGTATTCCCAGTTTTCAATCTATAATGGGTTTGTGTTGAAATTTTATGTGTAAAGTGGATATCATTATACAGAAAGTTAAGGCTCTATTTACAGTTTTGCTGTGTTTGTCAAATGCTAAAACAAATGGGAAAAACCTGTGACCAACCTGTCTCTAGAGACTGTAAATAGGGTGCTATAAAATTTAAATTAACTGCGGAAGTACATTGCAAGGATATGTGCTTTAGAAGATATATAAGCATTGCCTTTTCTACAGAACCCTTGAAGGACTCATTGTATAGGGGTGAATAGCAACTTCATATTGGGAGGAATAGCAGTATAGTATAATGCATGATTATGCATGTGAATGTAATGAATTATGTAACAATTGATGTAATCACATATCAGTCTTGACAGTCTCCATATTTTGGGCCCCCCTCTACCTGCTTGGTCCAGTCACTGCATTCTCTGCTGCCACCTGCCTTCGCCGTTTGCCCTGGAACCTTGCCTGTTTATGAATTATGGATCATTGCAATGTGCTATTCTTTTTGAGCATTGGCAGACAGAAACGGAGGGGAGGAGGGCAGGCAGTTCGCAAGGCCGTATCTATCTTTCAGCAGGCTTCAGCTTCTTCCAGCCCCTCCTCCCCCTCTTCCACTTCAAACGCAGTGCTGGTGCACATGAAAGGAGGCCGGTCAAGCTCCTCCACGTCGCTGCAATATTTACCAGAATGTTGCTGGTCAGGCACGTAAGATGGTGTCGGAAAAATCAACACACAGCCCACAGCGAAGGAGAGACTTTCTTGCTGATTGAACTGCAGAGCGAGGTGAGGTAATGGAATTTTTAGGTGCTCCCCCATCTTTTTCCTTTAATTTACAGTCTATGGATTATGTGCATTTGCAGGTTCCTCACACAGTTTCTCCAGCTATTCAGAATTAAATATTATTAATCATCACTTCATCACATCTTAACTATATGTACACACTTTAAAAGATGGTTTATGTACTTTTCTTATGATCATGAATCCAAGCCAGGAACCATTAAGGACATTTTATATTATTGATTCAAAGTAGTTGATAAATAATGAACCTTAAGATCAGTGACTGAAGAAAATGCAGATACAATTGTGTAAGAATTTTTTGTCATAAGTTAAAATAGTTGGTTTTGCCAGCTGAAAATATAGTGCCTATTTTGAACAAATTTTGTATTGTTGGCTGCTGCTACAGTGCATGTTTAAAAATAATGTCACTCAATGACACAAAACACACACATAAGATATAATTAATATTTGTGGATGTTATGTCCTAGGGTATGAAAGGGTGTGGGGGTGGAGAGGTGAGCACAAAAACCCAGCTGTGAAGGAACCACCAAACAACGGAGTGAGCTATGTACAAATATTTATGGAAAAAAACTATTAATAAACAAGTAAATATATATACAAGTATGTACAATTATTTACAACACAGGTAACACTAAATTCAGGTCGGACTACAAAGACAACACCAAAGAAAAGAACAAAACCAAAAAGGGTCCCTAAACCTACCTCCCTAACCCCACTAACTACACAAAAGGG
>JBBMFX010000021.1:758111-768701 GCA_037832545.1 Rhabdalestes septentrionalis
TTTGAGCAAAGAAAAAGACTCTGTTTGTTCATTTCCGTGAATCTCTGACACCTGGACGATTTTCTCTGGCTTAATGACGAATTGCCATAACATTAGAGTTATTACAAAGCTCTCTTCACTTATCACACAGCTCTATTCCTACAAAAACAGGTGTGCATTTCATAATATCAATTTGTTGGTACAGTATTAGCTACTTATACTCAATTCTATCATTGTAAGACACTCCGTGGGTGAACCAACAGCAGAATAGGTAATGCCTGATAAATCTTCTTTGTTAAAACACCACCTTACACTCACATCTTACCTTTGACAGATAAAATAATACCAGTCTTCCTTTTCTTCAATGCCTTCCTTTTCTTATTTGCTTTTTTCCCTCAATTTTCTTAACATCAAACACAATTTGACTTCAATAACTGATAAATATTTACAGTAACCTCCAATATCACAAGGGTTAACTGTCGCAATTTTAGTTCATCGTGGATTTTCCAACCTCCCGCATCTGAGTACTGCTGACTGTGATGTCAGGCCCTTGTGCACCTGAATGGAATGAAACTCTGCTTAGCCACCCCAAACACAATCAACAGCACAGGGATGAGGAGGCATGGTGCACGGGCCTGGATGTCAAACTCAGCTGTACTCAGAAACGGGAGGTTTGAAAGTAGCCAATTGGAGAAAGTTATTTATTTCTCCTTGCTGCTGCTGGGCTGCTGCCATGTGATGATGATGATGATTATGATGATGATGATATTACTGTATTTTCCCTGCTTGTACCAAAGAAAACGTGCATCTTTGTCACCAAGGTAGCCTTGTCTTGTTGTCTTCTTTTATTTGAAGGCATTTTACTTTCTTTCAAACACCTCAGTTGACTCACAGCTGTCCATTTGTCAAAACTGACTCAAGTGACTCAAGTGACTCACAGACCCAGATCAGTTTAGAGCGAGCTGAATCCTAAAAGGATCTGAGTATTGCAGCTCTTATCCAGGAAAACTAATTGGTGTTAAAGGATGAGCCAATAGATCTGCAGGTCCAACCCACTGACACTGATTGACAGATGAAGAAATTTCTTGAAATTATGAAAACATTATGAAATAAAATACTGACTTCGAAAAAATATGAAAGCATATTGCACAATTAGAACTAAGTTCATATAACAGAATGCAATATATTTCATAATAATGAGCTGAATTTCACAATATAACTTTGGAGTTCCATACTTGGAATGTAATACACGTGTTGCTGTATTTTACAAGCTCAAGAAAACTTTTAAAAATATTCATATTTTTATGTGAGGATCTATTTTAACAAACGTTCTGAAAGTGACATTATGCATGTGAATTATTCTGTTGCATGAAAATGTACTTTTCAGCTTTAGCATTTTAGCTTAGATTACAATATCCTAAAAAGCCAGGAACAGCATCTAACATGCTTCAGTACCTCAGCATTTGCAGTATTTTACATTGGTTTTAACTTTTTTAACTTCTACTCTTACTTATTTATTATGTAATTTAACATCTACTCTGTATACACATTTCATGTTTTAAGCAGTTTCCTAAAACCTGTACAAGCTAGGACAGAACCATCTCCATTTGTATCTCCCCAGTTTCTGGAGGTGAGGGTATGGGGTTGTAGTGTGGTTTTTTGTGTGAAGGGCTGAATCTCCCAGAAATAGGGGAACCTCGATAACAACAAGAGAAAAGCAGTGCAGAGGAGAGGAGGGCTGAGGAGCAGAGAGTGCATAAAAACACGAAAGTACTTCACAAACAGCCATGGGACCCAGAGGGAGCAGGGAAGGGGGGAGAATATAGCATCTGATCTGGGTCCCTAGTGACTCCTTCCAACTTTTTGTCTCCGCCTGTCAAGCAGGCCGGAACGCCTCTCAGAAGTGATTCAACAAAACAGAGATGAATGATTTGTACTTGCCACTGAAATCCATCACACTGCTGGCCTGGGCTGACTGAGGTAAAAGGGGGAGGGGAAGCCTGAGAAATAGAATATCTGTACATTTTAACTGTGTTTAATTTGCGGCACCTCAGATTTCAGGTTAAGTTTGAGTGTCAAAAAATTTTCTTCTGTGTCCTCTTACTGATAATCTGTCAGTACAGAAACACACATACACACAGTTACTTATATTCACCTACTTGCTCCTACTTCTACAACATGTGTACGCTTCTCTGAGTAAAAGAGTATCAATTCATTGCCTTACCTTTTTCAATGCAAATGTTACTGGGATTAGTTATTGTGTTACAAAAAGAAAATAAGCTAAGTGGATACCTGCCTTCAGTTCCCCACTCCTGACCTATGAACTGAAGCAAAATGTAATACGAATTAGAAGACTTTATTGACTTTTGAGGAATAAATGGATCTAATAAAGTGTGCAGAAACTGAATATTGAGGAGACTGATGCATCAGGTTTCAAAATGTCACAGAAAAAATTAAGTGATCAGATTCAGTGATGGCTAACCTAACAAAGACTCTGTGCAGGGTTTATTTTAGGTTGCAGTGCTTTACGACCCAGCAGGGGAATGAGGGGCATGGTGGATGTGGCTTGGTCATCAAAAAAGCAACAAACAAAAAATGCAGGGATATCTGCCTTTTTTGGAGTTCCACGAAAAATTAGTAGTTTGATTCTCAAAAAAAAAACCTGTTTGAGACTGAAATCACAACTGCTGATCTGTGTATAAGTGGGAGGTTACTGTATTAGCTTATTATGTACACATTGTTGAGTTGTCTTGTGGCAATTGATGGATTGAAATAAATGAGCATTCTGTGTGTGCACTGTGCAAGATATGTGACAAACATTACCTGTCCTTTTATAAACTGCACAAATAGTGGTGGTCATTTTTTTTACATACTCGTATAATAATGGATTATTATAATTATGATATAAAAAACATGTAAACTTATATTTTAAAGAAATAAATCAAGAAACAGATTACATTAAATGTATATTTCAAATATGACTAAATGCTGATTTTAAATTTAGAGATATATTATGGTATAGTTTATAGTCTGATACAGTATGATTCCATATTCCAAATTAGATTCTTGCTGTACCTGGGCCCCGTTTTGACTTTGAGCATCTATGCACAGCCTTGAAGACTGACAAGACAAGTTAATACCACACAGTTCACCACCACATCTGAGAGCCTCTTAAGTACAATAATGAAATGACTACTGGTTACTAAACTGTTTAACTGTTCTAAAAAAATCACACTAATCACACTACATCAAATCATGACAAAAGACTACAGAAGTATATCTGCTACAAACAAATGTTCATGTACAATTACTCTATCATGACTGTTAGCATACACTCATACAACATAAAGCATAAATAATATAATGTTATAAAGCAAATGCAAATGTTCCTACACCAAAAACTACACTGTAATGGCAAATGTCATGTACTGACTATTGTGCAAATTTTAGGAGCAAATCAAATACACTTTGCCTGTGTGTTATGTGTGAAACTATTCCACAAGCTTAATTGTAAAGTTTATGGCTTATGTATTTAATGAAATGCTTAATGTGCTAATCTCCTTAGTACCTATGCATTTAAGTTTGATTCCAAGTGTAAATTTGCATAAGGGTCTCAGAAGTTGTGCTGTTAAAATCCTCAAATTGCATGCACAGTCTATAACATTTTTCATAAACTCTGTTTTCTTAGACAGAGTTGATTTGAATCTCAAAATGACTTCTCTTTTAAACTCTGCACTGAAAATGTTGACATACAAGAGCAGACAAAAATTTATTTTACAATACATTTAACCTTTTATTTATTAGTTTTTAAGCCCCACTGTCTCTGTGAAAATCACCTACTGTTGATTTGAGGCATACTCTTGACTTGCTCACATGTGGAAATCAAATCTTACAGCAAGGTGTGACTTCAGGTAAATCAAGTTAAACAGAATATGTTATTTTTCTTAGCATAAATAAAGTGTACACAGGTACACAAGTGAGGTTGTGACCACTCCAGTTTCTCCAGTTTTCAGGTGCAAACTGTGGTGTCCTTGAAATGTAAAATCTCTTCCCCCAAGTGTTGGTGAGTTAACAAATAATAACTTGTAATATTTAAGGCAGCATCAGAGTTGATAGCACATTTGTGTAGGGGTCAATGGAAGGTACAATAAATATGTTAGCAAATATGTTAGCACTTAATATATTACATCCACTGCTGTTGATATACTACAAATACTGTGCCTAACAATAAAACACATGAATGGCTGAAAACTTCTTAAGCCCAAGTGCAATCAGAATGCTAACATTAAGACTAAAGCTAGAATGCAGCAAATAGCATCATACTAACTGGCCCAAGGCAGCTTTAACATGTTTAACATAGCCTGAATTACTCCTTTCTCTGAATCACTAACAGTGCAGATGGAATGCAGAGCAGCTAGCGTGTCTGGAACCCTGCTTGTCTGGCCCCATCGCCACAGGAGCAGACGGGCCTCAGGATGGTCCGTTCCACTGTATTGCATTTAATTTGTCTGAAAGCACATGATACAGCAAAACATCTTTTATTTATTTGCTTGGTAAAGCCTCTATCAAATGAACCACTGAACCTGAGAATAGCCTGCCAGACAATCCTCCCACCTGCATGCTCTAAAATTTATTTCTATGAGGCCACATCAAACCCCTTGGGGACCTGGAAACACAAAACATTAATAAGTAGATTGCATTTTGATAATCATCTGTGCCTGTCAGTTTTACTATTGTGCTGTCCTAACACAACACAGATAGCGTGATCCGTTAATACAGAATGATTTCCTACCAGAAATTACTGGGTCTAGAGATATTGTTATTAACTATACATAAGATTCACTTTATATCAAATAATAAATAATATTGTTAGTTACATAATGTGCAACTTACATTTGTTATTAACAGTACATTTGGATCTATGTGATGAATAATTCAAATAATAATTTATTTCCTCAACTTTATATCTTTAAATTAAATTAAAATATATTTTAAAAAATGCAAATGTGTGGATTGAAGATTTAGAATATGTATGTTCCACATTGTATGAGATAAAGAGCTGGAAATGAGAATCAATTAAAATGTCAGAAGTGAGTCATGTGTTTTTATTTGAAGTTTATAAATGTCACTTTTTGTGAGTAGCAGGGAGTAATTTTTGTATATTTACGTATATGCTCACTTTGTAAGTGCACACAACTAGCCCAAGCCCACATCTAGTATTAATTCTGAATTAGCAATTTAGTTTTATTTACAGCTTACACACACACACACACACACACACACACACACACACACACACACACACACACACATATATATATATATGATTTTTTTTTTTACAGTATTTTACAGTATAGTCATGCATATTCCTGGATTATATACTGTACATTTTTTGACTGTACAACAATTTATTTTATAATATACTAAAATGCTGTACCCTGTATTTTACATTAAAATGTGCAATTTAGTCTGCTTACAGTTTACATACATATTTGTACAATACAGTCATACACACTTCATTGTTAGATTTTATACTGTATATCATGTATATCAAAGCATTTTTATGTTATACTATGTTGTGACATAGTACTTTATTCTATTTTTATTTTGTTCTATTTGATTGTTTTTCTAAATTTTGCTGCTCTAAACTTTTGTCCAATTTCTGATATTACTAATAACATTTCCAACTAGTGGGATTAATAAAGGTTTATCTTATCTCTTATCTTATATTATCTTATCTTATTTATGCTCAACCTGTGTTTGTTATCACAAAACAAAAACATTTTTAGATAACACATAACACACATTTATATGTTGCTTCCAATGATTCATCAAATTAACTTATTTTACATATTGTAACGCTCTAGAGCTGAGATCGTCAAGGGAATGAAGGAGCACTCGAGAGGGAGGGAGGAAACCTCCACAGCCCTTATTCAGAGCTCAGAACAGCAGGAGCATGTAAAGGGTTAACACACATTCGTCACAACTCACTCCACAAACACAAAAACCCACCCACACAGATCTACCAAGACTGTGTACCTCTACTCTAAAACACAATAAAACAACACCAAAACAACTCAACACACACATAAACACACCAAATACACACAATAACACATTCTACCCACCAACTACACAAAATAACCCCACAATAACACACAGAAACAACAATAACATGAGGAGGCGGGAGCAATGCATGCTGGGAAAGTCCTCCCCAGCCCATATCCGCTACATTGCCCCCACCTCAACTGTGGATGTCCCCAGCCATTCTGTCCACCACAAAGTCCGTGAGGTGCCGGGGTTGGCGGCTCATCCTCAGCTTGGGCCCCCTCCTCAGTCTCAACGCGGGGTCGGTAGGGTGCAAGGCGATCACGTTGGAGCACCACCACCGTGCCCTTCTGTTCAGCCGCACCCGATATATGACCTCCCCTAGTCTCTCCAGGACCATACATGGACCCTCCCAATGGGTCATTCGGAGACAGTCCCCTCTTGCATACCGGACAGTAAACCCAGACCTTTTCCGCCACCTTAAAGTCCCGGCCATGAGCCTGCACTTCGTAGACCCGCCATTGTCTGGCACCAGCCTCGGCTAGCGCTTGGCGGGTCAGTTTGTGCACCATCCACAGCCTCTCCTGCAGGTGGTGGAAATAATCCAGGCCCAGTTTCCCAGGCACTTCTGGCTCGGGTGGGGCCCTGAACACCAAGTCCACCGGTGTCCTCAGTTCTCGCCCGAACATCAGGGCCGCCAGGGTGGACTGCGTAGACTCCTGGACCGCCATGTGGTAGGACCAGAGTACCAGCGGCAGGTGGCAGTCCCAGTTCCTCTGGTGGTTGCTGGTGAGGACTGCAAACTGCGTGGCCAGGGTCCTGTTGAACCTCTCCACCAGCCCTTCACTCTATGGGTGGAGAAGTGTCGTCCGGGTCTTGTGGACCCCCAGCTGGCTGCAGACCTCACTGAACACCTCCGCCTCGAAGTTCAGGCCCTGGTCGCTCTGCAGCTCCTCCGGAATTCCGAAGCGGGTGAACATTTTGTCCACCAAGACCCCTGCCATGGTTGCCGCACTCTGATCCGGGACTGCGAAAGCTTTCAGCCACTTCGTGAAATAGTCCATGGCGACTACCACGAACTGATTTCCCCGCTCAGTGACCAGTAACGGGCCCAGGAGTGGGCCCGTTGCTATGACACCATCTCTGCAAGTAGAGCTAGGCTCTTGGAAATGATGAATGCCACCAACAACCCTTCATCCTCTGAAGAATAGCTGATCCCCCATATTTCATGACTAGGCAACCATGAGAGGCTGGAATGGCCCCTACACTCTGGTGTGGCCCTCATTCTGTCACTTGCATCCATCCCTCAGCAGCCTCCAGACCCAAGTCTGAGCCTCTTCACTCCCCTCTCAAAATGTTCCTTTGAGAGAGAGGCTTATTCAATGCGCTGCAGGACAGTGCTCCTCATGCTCTTACACATCCTCAGGCTCTTATACCTCTCTCCTTTTACAAAGCCATTGTTGGAATCCAAGTTTATCTAACCAAGATTTGTTGCGGTTGGTTCTTAAGATGGATGTACATACAAACACAGATTAAAAACCAGAACACAGAAAATAGGAAATAAAAACATGAAATTAAAATGGGGTGTTTATTAAGAATAAAGTAAAACAAGCTAAAACAAATATAATTAACAGATTAGAGAGTACAAAGTACAAAAAACAGCTTAAATGAGACACATAGAGTATACAAATTGAACACTGACCACATGCACTCTGCCTTTGTGTTTCTAAAAATTCATGTAAAAGGCTAAAATCAAAGTAAATCTATTTTAATTAGGATTATTTTAAGAGAAGAATCAGCTGTGAGATCAAAAGATGATTTTCAATTTTTTATATGAGTTGTCCTAAATAATAAAAACTAATTAGCTAAAAAGAATAGAAAATATGTTTGAAATGCAGTAAACTGCAGAACTAGAACTAAACTGAACTGTGTGGTACTAAAGATGTCAATCTTTATCTGCTATCAGGATAATTAATGTGAGCTACAGTTTATTTCAATTCGGTTTTAGAGCTGCAGATTACTGAAACATGTACAATGATAAAATGGCAACTAATGGCATTCCAAGGTTAATATCAGACAAGAGTGGTTTTGGTCTTGTTTAGGTACAACTTTTATATGTGGTTTAATCTTATGATTCATCTTGAGAAACCGAATGCTCTTCACAATGGCTTTTCCCCCAAGCATAAGTGTTGAGGTGAAGTCAGGGAAATCCTTCTTTGAAATTCCAGTGCAGGGCTGGTTTGAGTGCTTTTGCATGTGTGGTAAATATGATCATATATAATTTATTCATAATTCAAATTAAATAAAATGACTTACTTAGCACCATGTCATTGTTTCAACGTTGAATTATGGTTAAATGTGTTGAATTATGGTCAGTGTAAAATTATCAACATTGAAACTGAATTGATTTTTGATCAGATTTTCAATATTGAAATGCTGATGGAGTGAAAACATTGATTCAATGTTGATATAAAGTGGCTTTTTCAACATTAAAAGTAAGATGCTGAATCAACATTGATATTACTGAAAATATTAAACATTGAATCAATGTATGCTCATGGATGATAAATCAATGTTGATTTATGGTGGGTTCTTCAACACTGAATCAATTTATGCTCAAAGATGATAAATCAACATTGATTTGTGGAGAGTTCTTCAATATTAAATCAATTAATGCTCCGCAGTGAAATCAATATTGATATAAGCATAAAGTATTACAGATTTCTTGGGCGCTTAACTACATTGACCATGTCATTAGTCCATGTTGTCAATTCCAAATAAATCTAAGCAACAAATTTCAAAAGCAAAAACACATCTTATCATTTCTCGCACATAACTTTTCATTGCCAAACAATATTTTTGACACTAGTCACAGTGATCATTTGGTAACACCAAAATCACATGGAGTGTCTGATCCGTATACTTTAAAATAGCAGCAGCTGCTAAATCCCACTCCCAAAATACTCCTGAAATTGGGCTAAACTTGCAATAGGTTTACAACTAATACTTCCTGCAAATCTAACTCTCAACCACTCAAAAGTTGCTAACACAGTATAAAAGTAGTAATAATGTGGTGAATCAAGACTGGAGAGGACACGGACGTAGAAAGGGGAAACAGTGGGCAAGGTCAACGATAGAGGTCAGTCATAACATTACAGCTACTGTCATTGACCATGTTCAACAGGCTACAAAACTTGCTTATTTGGTAGGTTTCTGTAAATGTATTTTAATATCCAAATTATATTCTGTCTGCATATTTATAAAATAAACAGTTGAGTAAGCACTAAATAAAATCAGAATGCAATGAATTGCAAATCACATTGCCACAATTTATTAACTCTAAAAAAATTTGAAAAAAGAAAAGAATAAGACTGTTTTGAATTTGATGGCAGTAACATGTCTCAAAAAAGTTGGGACAGGTCCAAGTCTACTACTGTGCAGCATCTTTATTTTTAACAATGGTCCATAAAATGTCTGGGAACTGAGGAATTCCTAGGAGAGGATTAATGTCCCAGTCTTGTCTGATATAGGATTGTAGGAGTTTAACAGCCTTGTGTCTACTTGGGTCATATTTTCTTATTCGTCTGCAGTTTAGCCTTGTCTTGCAAAAAGACATGAAAAAGACATCGGGCCCGATTTTCAGGGTAAATTGCGCATTGTCTGAAGTCTGAAACGCAGTTGTCTTTGGGGGAGGGGCCAGCGCAAAACGCTATAGTGCCTGTAGGAAAAGTGAACGTCGCAACTGGCGCATAGTTCAAATGGGTTGACTTAAATGGGTAAATTAGTCATGGGTGTGTTTGGGGCGTAGCATGCAATAAACCAATCAGGGTTCACACTCTCACTCCCTGTAAATCCCAGCGCATGTTCCATGGCGTGCTGTGTATAATCATGGCAGAATTACGTCAGGAAAGATTCTATATTGAAGAAACTGATTTGCTCGTGCGTGAGGTGAAGGCACGGGAGCAAGTGATCTTCAGGGATGGACGGAATCCTCCCAAAGCCCAGTCAGTTACTTGTCACAAATTATCAGTGATTTCTCCAGTCAACTTAGTTTTGCGAGCATCATATATATATATATATATATTACAAATATGGTGTGATGTTTGTGATATACATTTGAATTTTATATTTCGAGGACTCCATAAAGTTATCCTTCACATTAGAGTTTAGATCGGGCCCAGAAAAAGAGACGTGACGCGACCCGAGCCCGTGCACCTTGTGCCCGAGCCCAGAACCGAGCCCAGCCCGGACCGACACATTAAATGTAATTATCGGCCCGAGCCCGATTTAAACCCGACACTTTTTTAAATACATGGGCCGTAATAACACACGTTCTCAACTGTGGGTGCGTTCCTAAACACACACTCCAAGCTCCAAGCACACTCTGGTCCTTTGATACCAATCGTAAATTCAGAGTGTGCATGGAATTGTCGTTGGTTTATTCACTTTCGGAGTGTTCAGAGCTCAGGGCACTCCAGCTGAAGGGAGACACATATGTTGTCCCTGCCCACGACTTGCTGGAAATGGTTCCATACCTCTGACTTTCCTCCAAACTTGCTCAAA
>JBBMFX010000021.1:768801-778914 GCA_037832545.1 Rhabdalestes septentrionalis
GCTGTTTCGGTTAGCTTCTTGGGAGAATGAAGCCATTTCCTGTCTTTTGCTGGTCAGATGATGGTGTGACTAAAATAGTACAATATTTGACCTTTATTATGCATGTGTTTGTAATGTTATTTCCCAAAAATATCCACATTTGCCAAAATACAGACTGACCTCAAGACAAAATGTGACAATGTCTCAGAGCTCTTAGTCTTCGTTGCACAAAATGAAAAAATGAGGCTATAGGAAGTGTTCTACATTTAACAGCTTTCAGGAAACATGTACATATGTGCCTTTTTTCCATTAGACATATGGTTCTCCTCAAATTGCTGTTGCCACCAAAACTGGAGATACTGTGAAAAGATCTGCTTGGTGATATCCTCAGACATCATCAGACAGTTTTTTACCTTGCATTCCTCAATGGCTTTTCGTTTTTGTCAACAATTAGACATTGTTTAATGGTAGTTTAAGACCTGCTAAAGTTCAGCAGACACCTACTGTGTACTTACCACAATTCTTCAGACCTTTTTTGCCGAGTGCTCTTGAAGTAGGTTCGGGTCCAAATATAGTGCAATGTCTTCTGAGTCCTCCAACCAAACCATTCATGCACGAATAAAGCATATTTCATTTGGAAACTTACCCACCATGCAGACCATATTATTTCCACTAAACACCTCGCTCTGTGTTTCACACAAACTGCCTATTGCTCCACATCCTTCCTCCTGCTTTACTCGACACTGAATTCTAAGAATCTGATGAAAAAAATATAACTTCCTCTGTCACAGAAAAGCCTCAGTGAACGGCACTGCTGTCGACTGTGTCAGGGCAAAGCTGCAGGGTACGATTTTATCATCTGCCTTTTATGAATTTCCCCCTGGGTCTCTCCCCTCACCTGTTTGGGAATTATGTGTGTTAGTCACCTTGTTTGGGGACAGTCCCTCCAACACAGCATGAAGCTCTGATCATGAAGCTGAGCTGAATTAAGTTGCCCAAGAGCATCTGAATTTACATTGTGTTGGATAGAATCAGAATTATGAGTGGTAATGTGTTGTACTAGCATTTTTGAAACTTAGAAAAAAAGAGAATGAAATAAACTACTTTATTTCTTTCTCCATATTGCAATTCCTCACTTTGAGGATGAGGTGAATTTACATTTCTAATTTTCATTAGTAATTCACTTATTTCATTTACCCTTTCTTTAACACATAAAAAGTCATATTACTGATTAATTTTTAATGTTACCTCTAGGGGAAATTCTCGAAATAATTTACAGGGAAATGAAACACTTTCTCTAGAGATGAGAATCATGTTCCCACTCAATTTTAAAAGTGTTCTCACTAAACTGCACCACAGAATTCTGGTTTAAGTCAGCAAAGAACAATACCCATGGTCTATTCCTGATATATGCTAACTGTTTATTCTCCTAGATAAAATAAAGTATTCAATAGACTTAAAAACATTTTGTAGAGGTGTGCTGATTCAATACTCAGTATGAATATTGTATAATATGTCTAACAAAGAACCGTTGTTGATTTAGCTATTTTTCATAATGGGGAAATTGTGCTCTACACAGGCGTACAATTGATTGATTAGCTTTATTAATTTAAAAAAATAGTGTAAACATCTCATTTCAGAGGTGAACTTTAAAGCAACAAACATTGGATCCCAATTTGGATGGTTGGTGAAAAGTACTCTTGCAACAAACATAAAAGAACATCAGAATATTTTCCCTGCATGAGAATATTACATCATTGCCTGTTCTATTGGATGACCTTATGTAGGTTCACTGGTGATGTCATTCTTGCATAGCTGAACACTCTTCCCTTATGCCATTTATTTGCATAAAATTTCTGGTGAATCATATAGACACTACCATCCAAAAGAGGGAAAGTTTATGGTGTACAGGAAGTCACTGCACTTGTCACTACCCATCACCCAGCTGGTGGGTGGGGCCTTTTTGTGCATGCGTGTGCATGTTTACTAGCATTGTCTTTGATGTTGCTTGGCAGGAGAGTGAAATTTGCTAACAACCAACTTATGACACCATATCAGACTTATCTGAATGTTGAAAGTGTGAGGTGTTTTTCCTATTGCATACACCTTGGTCTTAAATGATGATGAACCCAGATAGTATTAAAGCTGACCAATATGACGAATGCATAATACAAGCCTTAAAAACACCTAAGGGGTAATAAATGTTCATTCATTCATTTGATTTATAGTTAAGCCAGATCTGACCAGGCTAGAGAAAATAGAAAAAGAAAAAGATACAAATGAAGACAAAGAGCAAAGGAATAGAGACAATAGAGGAGAGAAAACAAAGAGGGGAAAGACAAAGAAGAGATCCAATTGAAAACTGCTGCCTCTGTGTCATCGCTCCGAATGCTGCATCTACGGCAAACTCTGTAACAGCACAGAGACAACACACACACCTCCGGTCAATGCTGTAAGAGCAAACAGAAACCTATGGTTCTGGGTGGTTTTGTTTGGATGCATGTATATACCTATCATTATTATTTAGTTATAACAGCAGCAACTACATGGGCTAAAATTATACTTATCATTTTATTATAATTATAGCTCAGGTAGTACTACTGACAAACCAGTGCTGAGGCCAGGAAGCAGACAAACTAACTTACAACCAATTTGGAATCACTCCACTCTGCCTGAAAAGAGAGCTTTAGAGACTACAACACAGTACTTACCATGGCACACTCAGCCTATCTATCATCCCTCATTGAAACTAACAATAATATTCCCAGCTTTCTGTCTAGTAAAATTTGTAAATTAACTATGAACCAGATGGGTGCAGAACCTGCAAACTACAGTAGTGAGGTTCTTTGGACTTTTTCAACAATAAAGTAGAAATAAATGAGACAAGAAATTCAATCTAGATATTCAGCCCCAACACATTTACGGCTCGACCCAGCAAACACAGATACTGATCAAAACTCCAGTCTTACAAACAATTACTCTCTATTTAAAATCTTCTACGTGTACCCTAGATTATATTCCTACAAGCTTGCTTAAAGAAGTCCTACCAGTAATCACTGGAACTCTAATATCGTTATTAAATGCCTCATATAGTATTGATTATCTACTGAAATCCTTGAAATGATCAGGTATTTAAAAAATGAATTTGCTGTGGCCTTTAACATGATTGACCGCTCTATTTTTACTAAACTAGTAAACCTTGTCGGAGCCACTGGAACTGCCTTATGCTGGTTTAGAAAATATCTGACCAATTGTTACCAGTTTGTTAGAGATAAGGGAATCCTTTTACTTACTTTGTACATGCCACCATTAGGGGATGATCATCTGTAAACATGGGATCAGCATCTACTGATACGCAGAAGATACACATCTTTATAAGATTCGGAACTGTATGAAAGATATTAATGACTGGATGTCATATAACATTCTCTTACTCAATGCAGATAAAAGTCCTCATTCTTCTAGGTCTAAAAGCTTCTAGAACCAAACTAGTGGGTCTAATGCTTGATCTCGCTGGTTCCTCAGCCGCTCCAATGTCAACTGTGAAGAATCTTGGCATCACTATCTTTAAATCGATACATATATAAGTACTGTCACTAATGTACCTTCTTTTCATCTATGAAATATTTCTCTCCATGATGCCTTTATTACTCCCAGACTTGAATATTGTAATGGCCTCTTATCAGGCTTCTCCAACCAAAATCGAAATAAGCTTCGACTAATTCAGAATGTGGCAGCTCGAGTACTTACTAGAAGCAGGAAATTTGACCACATTAGCCCAATTCCATCAAGACTTAAATCGCTTCCAATCAAATTTCCTATTGATTGCAAAATTCTACTGATGACATCTACAGCCTTGCACCAGAATACCTTCATGAAATTATCTCCATAATCATTCCAATTTCAAGATACTGACTACTTACTTGTCCCTAGAATTATGAAATCTTCAGCAGGTGGAAGACTGTTCTAATGTTTAGCATCCAAGCTCTGGAATGCTGTTCTGATTAACACTGGGGACTCAGACACAGTCTCGGGTTTTAAGACCAGGCTGAAAACCCACTTTAATCAATTTTTCAGGCCTTCTGTAATCACTTTTGCCTTTCAAATGAAATTTGTAGTTCTGGGAGGCAGTGGGCACAGAGAATGAAATAAACTGGGACACTGGTGCTGTCGCCCTGTTCACTCATGTTTGTGATGGTGGAGTGGAGATACGCCTGTGTCTCATGGCTCTCTCTAATGCCTATCATACATCTCAGTTCTGCCCTTTCTAGCTAGGGTGCTTTAGCAAGATATGCCTGATTCTTAACTAATTATGTAAATACTTCTCTGAACATGTAAAGAGAACTAATTCTCTTCTCTGTTTTCTTTGTCTGAAGGGACATGCTGCACACTTGTCCTGCGTTGTGGCAACCTGGTGATAAAAAGCACTGTATAAATCATTCATTTGAATAGGACAGAATAATGTAAATGATTAAATGAAAGTCTACATGATTATATTTTTTATTTCCAATTAAATTATGCATTCAAGTGTTACTGAATATCATTTTATTTCTACAATACTTTCATGAGGGAATGTCTTATGTTAATGTTACGTTGTATGCATTGGCATATATTTTCAAAATGTCCTGTTCTCGATTAATAATGTTAATGGAAGGAAATTCCTGAGATTGTAAATTGAGAAATTAGCTTTGATGAACAAGTAATGGGATCTGGGTTTGAAAAATTTTTAAGTGTATTCCCCCACCTTTTTTGACAGTATGCCATTACCTCAATGGCTGTCATCATCAGTCCTTGAAATCTGCCCAGTTTGTTTTCATGCCTGAAGTAATGTATTTCAAGTTCCCTGCTAAATATATAGTGTAAATACATGTTTAGGCAGGATGAAGTCCTGTCTTGGTAGAAGTACTGAAATATACAGTGCATTTATTTAACTACTGTGGAATTTCTACATTATATTAATCAGAATAGTACAGTCACAGGAAATACCCATTATCTTTAGCACCTTTATTTCTATACAATCTTTAATGTTTGGATCGTTGTCTGACACATTTTGGCAGCTGGATTTTGTTGTTGGCTCACTGGATTTTTCTGAGCCTCTGTAATGAGCCAAGGACTCAGTCTATTTAAACAAATTCAGGGCCAAATATTATTACGTGCCGGGACAGTTAATACTGGAAGCGACTGCATTACAAACTATCATACTTTACTTAATTTTACATGCAAAATCTATCCATAATAACAGTAGTCGACACCCAGGGAGCTGTTTAGTTTGAAACTGTAAAGTTTACGATTTGGTACTTCTTAATGCTTCAGTGGTTCATGTTTATATTATTGTATGCATGATTTAAATATTTAACTGACTTTTTACTCATTTATCACTGAACTGAGGAAAGGAAATGGAAACTTATAAAGGAATGGAAACTTTATTTACACACCTCTGGCATGAAACGTGAGGTCATTTCAGGGCACAAACAGAGCATTCTCTTGGCATGTCCCTACTCTTTACAATCAATGGCTCCAAAAGAAGTGTGTGGGCATTGGCTTGTTGCGTATCTGTTGGCACACTATGATGTCATCATTGGAGGAATGCCTTCTTCATCCACCAAATCTTTAGATGACCTGAGCAAACTTACTGTAAGTGCAAGTTCTTTCACATTTCTATAAATTCCCACAGATGAATAATGTGCTAAACTTTTGTCAGCAGTCTGCTGGACAATTACATTGCAAGCGTTTGAATATGCTATTATCATCATCAGCATTAAGCAGACAAAATAAATCAGTAAAACCCTTATTTGTCACAGATGCTTAGCAGATTTATAAGTTATGACACAGTGACAACTCATGTGGGAGAGCACATCATTTTTCTTCTGTGATGAAAGCTTTGTGCTAATGTGCCCCTTCTCTCTCACCCAGGTTCTGTAAATACACAGAGGGAAGGGTTGAACAATTTTGATGAAGGAGTAAGATGGTTCAGCACTTCCAACTCTATGGTCCCTGCACCAGCATGTACTCTCTCATTACCATCTTCATTGCCATGGCTCTACTCTACTGCCATGACTGCTGTCTAATGTGCTCTATCCAGCCCTCTGAACATAAGTAGTCTTAATGTACACACAAAATATGCAAAGCTTAGGCAAAGCTTTAGTGCAATAGAAAATTAAGTTCTCTCTGGGCAGTGTGGAATTTCAATATTAAGTTAAAGTGCCTAAAATAATAAATATTTGAAATGAAGCTAAATAATGTAACCTAATCTTGGCCCTACCTCAGAAGCTTCTGAAAATTTGAGCTGAGGTATGTTGGATCTGTACACCCCTATGTATACCTGATAAATGCCAAATAGATAAATGCCAACAACAAAACAACAAATCAGGCACTTAATTAATGAGGTCGTATCTGTATGGTAAACTGTATATCACTGAAGAATGCAAAAGGACTGTACTGAAAACTCAAAAAAGTTAATTAAATAAACCAAGATCTCCCACTGCGTTCAAAACTGTACAGGCTGAACAGAATGAAACACCACCACTGTAGAATAGGTCTACTAAGAAAAAACATTCCCTTTGGCAAGAATGATAAACCATGGAGGAAAAAGGTGCAACAGTTGAACAGATGTGCAGATGAAATATAAAACAAATATTGCTTGCTTCCTGGTCTGCTGTCCTTTCTGTAGACAAGATGGCTGCTGGACAGGTGCCTAGAAAAAAGACTTATTCAGAGGCCCCAAACTATGCTGTATTGTGTGATCATTCATATAGTTGTAATATTCTGTCTGTAAAATGAATCATTGTCATTAAGATCTAATAAAGATAATGCATGTTTGATGACAGACTAAATCTTGGAAGCCCACATTACTATTACCTACAGTTGCTCGCCAGTACAAAGCAGCTGAGGCTATGAGCTTCAGACGTTGTGTTTATGTTGTGGTTCTTTGCATTTTCCAGCCACGCCTATTTCTCATGTGCAAAGAGTCGCCACAAGAGGGCATGTTCACTTCGTTTACAACATGGGCATGCATCTTTTTTTGTACGCACAAAAACAGATGTTGTTTTCCTGTAGCAAGAGAACACTTGCATTTTTAACGTTCTTGATCAACTAGTGGTCGATTGCGTTTCACTGCTTCACTGCGTTTTCAGTCCAGTTATTACGGAGTGGATCAAACGTGTGGTGGCAATTAAAGGGTTAAAAAAATCGAACGAGGGCGGGGCTATTGCAAAGGCCCTGCCCAATCCAGGAAGAGGCTGAATGTAACCATATGTTAATGAGGGCTGTGTTCTGGGGGGCGAGGAACGGTGGGCAAGAGAGAGAGAGGCCTGAGGTTTGCTGGACAACGGATGGGAACCCACACGGAGCACATGGACTCGCCAACGTGTGTTGTCTCACGGAATTTCACCGCAGCTGCCCATTTTAGCACGGCACGGGCCAGCTACCTAGCTAGCAAGGCAGGGATGTAGTTTGTGATTTATTTATTTATTCGCCATCGTATATGTGTGTATTGTGTCTGTTTTTTGTTGGGTTTCTTCCCACTTTCCTCGTACGTTTTTACCACAGTTAAAATAGGGGGTGTTGGGGTGTGTGTGTTTTGCCAGCGCTGTTGTAGCAGTCTGTCATATTAAAACGTTTGCTCTAAATGGTTAATTCCACTCCAAGGAGCCGTACTGGGA
The DNA here is from genome assembly GCA_037832545.1 of Rhabdalestes septentrionalis. Taxonomy (NCBI): domain Eukaryota; kingdom Metazoa; phylum Chordata; class Actinopteri; order Characiformes; family Alestidae; genus Rhabdalestes; species Rhabdalestes septentrionalis. The sequence continues at coordinate 776,442 of JBBMFX010000021.1, forward strand.
AAGCTTCCCTTTTCCTTTTTTATTCTGTGGAGCTGTGGTTGACGCTAAGTTGCTAGCTAACGTTAGTGTTTGGATGAGTGTGGGTGCCTTTTCATCAGGAGGTAATTTGGGTTACCTAACCTAACGGCAGCTTGCTGGATGTGTGGTTACCAGGGTTACCAGAGTGGTCGAAGACACGTTTTGTTGTTAAAAATGATAAGACGCTGGCCAGAACTGTGAGGAAGACTGTGTTTCCTGCATCACGGGAGAAAGCGGCACACCTAATTTCGCCACTTGACTTGCTCTGTTGGAATTTGGTGTGTAAAACATTATTCACTAATTAGAAAAAAATACTATCTAGATAGACAGTTCGATCAGACGTTCCCGCTATCCACCACGGAAGACTTGGTTTACAGCCCGACGGCGGTAGTTTGCTTCCACCCCGGCTGTACCCTTACTCTGAGGACTGTGTGTTCGGGCGAAACGCTGCAGTTCATGTTTCGACAAGAAGTCAGTGTGCTGTCCTTCATTCCGTCTTGTTCGTACCTTTTCCAATACGAGAAGAGGAACATGTCTCGGTATAACATATACAGCCTTCTGGACTGGGTGTACGGCGGTGTGGACCCCAGTTTCGAGGGAAACGGAGGCCCCGAGTGCGCCGCCTTCGTCACGCCGCAGCAGAGGCTCTTCGAGAGCCTCTTCATCGTGTGCCTCTCGATCGTGGAGGTGGCGCTGGCGCTCCGGAAGATAAACGTCTCGAAGGAGCACAAAGAAGCGGTGAAGGACGGACGGAGGAGTAAAGAGGACAGTTTGGGCAAAAACCTGTTGCTCGTAGCCCTGTGCATGACATTTGGCGTGGAGGTCGGCTTCAAGTTCGCCACCAAGACGGTTATATACCTTCTGAACCCCTGCCATGTGGTCACCATGGTTCAGGTAAGTGGTCCATCTTTTGGTACAACGGCGCAATCAATTTGCAATTTACAGATGTTGTCGTTACTGAAATAACATCGAACACCTGTGTGCAGAAGTGCAGACTGTGTCTACTTCCTTATTTCATGTCATGGAGCTGAATTACTTTACAAGTGTCTGTTCCAACTTATAAAATCTGAAAAATACAGTGTCACAGAGCATAGGGTGGGAATGTCAAGTGTGATGATGTGATATTTCTGCAATTTTGCTCAGCCCTGCGTGTTAATGTGTTAAAAATGCAAAGTAGTGTATAATTTGTAATCTGAAGAGCAACAGTAAAAAATCTACAATTAATGAATAGATAAATGTAAAAAAACTTAATAAGCACATTCCGTCATGTCAAGCTAGGTAGCATTTTCTAAAGTGCTAACCTTACTGTAAGAATGTGCAACGCCCTCCCTGTAGAACGTGTCAAATTTAGAAACATTCCTAAGTTCACCCTTAGGGCACAAACTGTGATCAGATTTTCCTACCACAATGTTTGGCTTATTGGTCTGTTTTGGAGTTTACATATTTTCTGCATGACAAAAAGTAGATCCAAGTTCAATTACTATTCTAACACCAAAACTTGTTCTTATAAAAGTGAAATGGCATTAGTTACACATTCAATGTTAACAGCAAAAATGTTCTATTGCATCATAAATACATGAAGAAATAGTTAACTGTGAGTGATGCAACTGAATGTTCAGTCTCTTATAGAGAACAAGGTGCAGAAGGACAAATCTTTGCTAACATTAGACCACTTCTGCATTTTGTCACTTGTTATTTTATTTATATTCATGATTGTGTGGCTGTGCATGCTTTGAATTTTGGGACTAAAACCTCAAAGTAATTATTCAGTAATTGATCATGTTTGGTAGACTAGGGCAAACATACTTTGGCTGTCAATACACTGCCTTATTCATTGGCTTTGCCAGGGTGAATGATGACTTTACCTTAAAAGTAAGAAAGTAACAAGATCTAAAAGCGAAATTACCTTGACTATGTCTTTATGTAAGCTTTATGTTCTTTTTCTGGAAACATCATTTTTTGGATCGTATTTTCAATGAAGAATTTACACATTCACATACTACTGAAATGATTGATGATACTATTGCTTGAGCAGTCTTTATACGGTATGTCTTATGTATTACTGTCCATTTGCTGAAGGAGCTGCTGAACTTTTTTTTTTAACCTCCCATCCATTTTCTGATATTTTCTATTAAAATGCCAGATTCAGGCTTTGACTGTTGTAGCTCTTCCTGAAGATCTCTCACACTTGAGGAGCTACAACACTTGAATTATGCATAGATGAGTTGTTTTACAATCTCATCTGGGTCAAGGCTTAGACCAGCATCCAGATAGTTCTGCAGACAGAGTAGTATGCTACAAAGCTTTGAGAGTTGTAGTCTAGCTGGCGAGATAAGACGTAAAATGTGGGCTAAATCAACCAACACCTGAAGCATCCCAATTACAATATGTGAATGTGACCAAAATGAAATAAAAGAAAATACATGTTTTTCTTTGGAACCTAGTATTAACTAAA
>JBBMFX010000021.1:779014-816866 GCA_037832545.1 Rhabdalestes septentrionalis
TGAACTCTGCCAGTAGTTCTGTGTCTTGATGCAAGTCTGCTGATGACACTTTGAGACACACCAAGTTCACAAGCAACGTCTGACTGCCTGCCACCAAGGAGCTATGGCCAGGTGGCGCTGCTCGTCCATTTATAATTTAAATCTCACAAGGTCTATTTGGAATTTAGAAAGGACATGGATTAGCACGATGGCTCATGAAATGTTGGTTTATCAGCAGCTTCTGCCTCTTTACATTCCAACAGATACACACACACACATTGTGACATTGTTCTTTTTTTGTTGTTCACAGCTTCCTTTTGAGAAGGAGATCTACTACATCCAGCACTCAATGCTCTACCTGGTTCCCATCTACCTCTTCAGAAAAGGAGGTATGTTTACAGATGTTTTTGCAATTTCACGACCAGCATGAAGACCGCTGGACTACAGATGCTTATCAGGAATAATCTTTTAATTGCATGTATGCCACATTTTCTTGTTTGTGCATATAGCAGTTACGTTCACACGCTAGCCATGTAAAACCTTTGCAAATGAACGTGGCACTTTGCTTATGCTAGTGCGAGGTAGAATGGGAAAAATGATTTACATATTAAGCAAAACTCACTTTTTTCATCTTTTATATTTCCATTTCTGTCTCCACTGCTCCTATAATTCCTCCAAGCGCAACACCCCCCTCCCCCTCTCTAAGGACATTTACTTAGAGCCACCCCTCACCTGTCGAGCCCCACCCACTAGATTAGTTGAAGACCCATTAGATTAGCTGAAGATGCAGAGCCCTACCGCTACAGGCAAAGGCAAGTGTTGTGTTCATCTTGCTCTGGGTCCGAATCGAGGTCAAACATGTGAGGCTGGAGACTGCTTCTGTTTTCTGTCATTTTCACGGGTGGTAAATGCGCAGCGTTACAGTGGGATGGGGGCCATGGCCAGCAACAGCTTATATTTGCATAAAAGTGAGAACAGAGCTGGTAAGGTCTTTTTATTTGAGAGTGATTTTGTGCAAAGAACTTAATGAACATGTTTTGTAGCCCTATGATAACCTATTATAACATGTTTAAAAAGAGACATTTTTTCCCTATTAAGCATGAATTTGTGATGTGAGAAATTGTTTGCATGAAAAATAGATAAGAGCTAGTCTGCCATCTAGTGTTCAGTATCCACTATTACACCTGCTCCTCAGATATGATGTGTGAATAGGGCCCTTGTTAACACGTTTGCATGTCTTTGTATTGGTAACCACAAAGACAGCCTGACCCTCAGATGGTGAGTGGAGTTTGTATGGAAATGGATGGCTGGGTGTGTTGTAGGAATGTGTGGCGATAGTGAAGGGAGGCTGGTCCACTGCAGTGGATACAGTGGCCAGGCAGGCATGTGAGCCCACTGTTACAGTTACATAAGCTTGCAAAAGGACACACCTTAAATTCCAGCCAGACAATTTTTTGCCTTTGTTGGGTGGGGTTGTTGTCAAGATTGTGGTGTTTTTTCATAGACCTTTAGTTAACAATGGAATCTGTCCTAGTTATTAGAGTAGAATATCAATATTAGTGATTGATTCATATGTTCTTTCTATATACAAATGTAATTAAAATAACCAAACCATATAAAACGTAATGCTAAATGTCGGTAAGAAGTCTGCTTTCAAATGGCATTGATGTGTGTTCTCTGAACACATTGTATGAGGGTTTTTTCTTGTTGTTTTTGTTTATTTAACATTCTCAGAACAAATCTGTACTGACGTTTTGAAAAAACCTGGTGAAAATAGGGTTAAGCAGACAATGTCGGTGCCAGTAAAGTAGTCTATAAATTACTGTTATATACAAGGATAGGACACCCTGTAATGAAAATGGATAAAACAATGAAGTTTGTGTGAGAGGAAGACAGTTTGGAATGAAGATTGTAGTCTATGAATCACATCCCTAGTGTCCCTGAGCAGGAATCTTCTGGTCATGCTGCAAGAAGATGGGAGAGTGTAGAAGGGAAAAAGATTGGAAGACATTAGATTTGCACTGACAAGAGTAAAGGAGAAAAAAAAGAAGTTAAAGAACCTTTGTATATTACTGCCCTGTAAATGCTCTTTTGGTTCAGTGTGTGGAATTGCATAAAATGAACAATACCACCTTTTCATTAGTCTCGTGCCCTCACACACACACACACTGGGTGCTGCAGGGTGTCTCGGCTGTGTAGTCATTTGATTTAGCCAGTCTTCACAGCGCCCCCTGTCTGTGCCAGCTGGACACACAGGGTATATAATGTCTCAGGGGTACAGGGCTACCTGTATTCTAAAGGTGTCACTTGACCAGCTATCATTTTATAGCTGTCCAGATGCATCTTTTATCACTGAGGAGAGATGTAAACATTTTATAAGAGAGATCCTCCTGAAATTGATCTAATCGAAACAGGGCTAGTGGTTGCTTTACATGGGGAACAAGCTGTCCTGCCTTTATATGCATTTCAACAGTGGTCTTCAAATCACCTCTTTTTACTGTACACTCATTTAGCTCAAACCTGTTAGACACCTGTGTTATATTTGCAGTGTCCGTCCGTTGTGTAGTGTGAGGTGTTTGTTTTGTTCTTTTACATAATTACTTTTATTTTAAAATAAGAGAAAAATAATGAATGTACTCTGATTGGCTGAAGTGGTGGGCTTACTCAGCTTTTTGGTAAAGCGGTCTTGGCCTCACTTCTTGGGCACCCAAGGCTTTGGGCAAAGTGGCAAACGTTTTTTGAGCTGGAGAGTATTTTAGGGTCTTCCTGAAACTACTTTCCCAATTTGTGGGCCAAACTAATTCAGGCATTGCAGCAAAAGTAATCAGTAGGTCTGACGATGTTGAGCGTCCTTATAACAGTGACACACCACTACTCTCCCTTTGACTCCTTTCCACTGTCATGTCAGATGTATGCTGATGTCACTACTCAACAAATACATTTTAACTCCTGGCATTTGTTTTTGTGAAGTATACAAATATAGGTTTATATGTGTTTGTGGTCATTTTATCTATAAAGTGTTAAATTACTTTTGTAGGTGTGTACAAACCGGAGCCACTGGGAGACATGTGGTGGGCCCTTTTATCCACAGGCATTCTCTTCCTCTACCATTTTGTTTTCCTGCAGGGGCTGGGAATGGTAAGGTATACACACACACGACAAGAAATTACTAAAAGTAGATCATTATAGTATTTTACTCAAGTAATACATTCCATAAATTCCAAATACAAAGTAAAACATTCAAATGTCTGGCTTCTAGTTTGTAGTGTTTTAATCTGGATTTTGTTAAAATTGCAGTCAAACCAGTAAAATTTTGGTTAAATTAGTTATGTTGACTAGAGGTGTGTAATATGGCAATATGGCAATTCAGGGCATTTTCCAAGGTATGAGTCATTGTATTAAGCATTTTTTCTAAGGCCTAATATGAAAGTTTTGCATTAAAAACAACTTAATCTTATGAATACAAAATGTATTCAACATTTCACACTGTACAGAATAAAGTTACATTTAGACAGGTCTAAAACAAAAAGCTGTATTTGCGAGGAAACATCTATGATCAGACTGTTCAGCAATATATAGTGTGACAACTTATTGTAACTGTAAATATTGAGTTGTATCCACTGTTGGACATCTTTAAAAAAAAAAAATCTGTTGGCATCAGCGAAAAATAATGTTTCGACTCCATTCAGGTGACTGAGGTGAACCTGAATAACATGCTGTGCCCAGCTGTCTCAGATCCCTTCTATGGTCCCTGGTACAGAGTGTGGGCCACTGGTCACCAGACCCTGCTTACGTTGGTGCATGGCAAAGCACTGACCATTCTCTCTCACCACACGGTGCCTGCCCTGCGCCACCTGCTGGACACGGCACGCCTTCGCACCAAGAAGGTGGACTGAAGCGTCTCGAGGTTTGCACCTCATACACTCCTGCACTTGGCGAGCCTCCTGCCGTCAACCCCAAACTCATCTGTTATCGTATTAACAAGTGGTCAGTAAAAGTGTTGCGTGGCTCCCGTGTCTCAGGCAAGAGAAAAACCATAGGTCAACAATTGTAATGGAATATTGAAAAGAAGTCAGATCAGTAACTGCAAAATATGCCTTGCTTCTTTCCACAGAAGGTTTTCTGACACGGAGGTGCTGCTAACTGGTAACAGACAGACACTTTCTTCTCAAGTTGCCTTCTTTGGTTTATGCTCTCTTTAACAATGAAGTGGGGCCAACCCAATGGTTTATTGTATTGTTTTATGTGAAATCACATAAACCCAACATTTCCTACATTTTCATCTGCACTGTATTTTGCCAAGGCCCGTTTTATCACCCCTCAACCACAAACATTGCCATTTCGGAAACATTTTATTCAGACAGTGTAGTAACTTGGTTTGAAAGCATCTATGTGACTATATTGTGTTTGTATCAGAGATGTGTGATGCTTTCCAGCTTTCTGCTATCCACTTCTGTGATATTTCTTTGCATGTAAATAGTGAGCTTTTGAAATGACTGAGCAAAATTTCTCACCTTCACTCCCAATCAGTGATATAAGACACAGCCTCTTTTCCTACTTTAAGCTAATTCTATTATTAAGATAGCTTAAATGATGTCTGTATCAGTGGTGATATAAGGGAAAGGAGGGATTTAACTGTACTGGATGTAGCTGTAAGGGAAAGTGGACACCTCCCCTTAGGGTATCATGAAATAACCCAACATTGTTTTTTAGGCACAACTTCATATTAATTTATAAATATTGTTTTTGTCATAATGAAATTGTTTCTTTTTGTATTCTTGACATAACACAGTATCCTAACCGCATAGTGCACATTATATAACAAATAGTACATAATATCTTGAAGGAAATGTAAGAAAGTAAGATAAATTGTTGCAGTCAGCTGGACATTGTTAGAATTTAACAGTGAAATTGTCCGCTACTTTCACCGTCTCGTAGCTTTGAAAGCTGAGACGTCACCTGGCTTCCTCTACCATTTTGTTCTTCTTGTGGCCAAGTCTCAAAATGTGCAACCTCACAAAGGGAAAGGATGTATTTAGAGAGTTACAAATATTTATGCTTTTGTGAGAATTTCCAGAGTATTCTCCTTACAAGCATTCATACCAAACTCTTGGATCTTAACATATACTCATGGAATCCAGATGGTTTTGTTGCTGAGGGATAGGACTACATGGGTAGTAACATGACTGAAAGGGAATTTTGTGAAGTCATTTTTGTACATATTCTGGTTAAATGTGATTAAAAAAAGTGTGTGTACTGTGGTAAAAAATAAAAGTTCTTCTCCAATTGTCTGGTTTCTCATGTTTTCTTTGATTACCTCACAAAGTGATTACAAGTAATTGAAACCGCTTGTAGATGGCACTAGTGGCAGTGATGGCAAAGAAGAATGTGCAGTGTGTAAGACAAAAAAAATAAAATCAAGACATGCACGTTTGCTGGTCATTCTGGATGGTAAGTGAAACGGCTATATTTTCTCCATAAACAAAACTGCAATAATAATGATATAATGTATAAAATAATATTAGCATACAGAAATACCCAAAACCAATTAAAGCTAATGGCTGTTGTTTGTAGTCTTTTAGAGTAAGTATGAGAAATCTTTAAATGCTATGAAACAGCAGTATGACTATGAACAATGCTGAATAATGTCTGAAACTGAAAAGTTCTAGTAATTGTATGTAAAAGTGTTGGTCATATCTGAGTGGGCATTGCAGGTTTGTGCTTCTGCAGATGGTTTCATGGTGGTCAAAATTCTCTGGAAGGCAGGTGAGTAGAAACTCCCCATCAAGACTGGTCATGTTCAAGCATCGACCCAGATAGGATAGGCAGCAGATAAGCAGAACCAGAAGATTGCAAATCCATAAGGGCTCCCTGAGATCCTGCCCCTTTCTTCATCAACAAATGTAAATGAATGCATGGAAGTGGCATGACGATAGCACTGACTTAGTTTCTCTCAGTCCTCTGTCTCTAGATCCCTCAGTCTGAACCACTTAACAAATGGGAAAAATTCTCAGTGGACTGAAGGTTTTTTAAACCTAAATCTAGGTTTAAAACAAGTGTGATTAGTCAACTTATGTTAATAGGGAGCTTGTAGTCTAAAGAATTTCGGATGATTATTAAAAATAGTTAACTGAGGGACAATTTTTGAAATATTGAATAATACGGTATTTCATTGCCAGCCAGTAAATTTTAAGACTGGGCTTATATGTTCAAACCTCCCTGTTCTTGTAAAGCTGCTATGGATGCTGCAGCTTTGGTGTAAATGATACTTGATTATAGTTTTACTGGACCATTGATATAACAGAGCAATACAGTAGATCCAAACTCGAGTTAATGAAGTCATGAGTGGATGTTTCGACGTCATGTTACAATAGTTGACTTCATTACTTGGCAAAGACCAGGTTGTTAAGATGAAGGAAAGCTAATGTTACCTTCACTCATGTTTACACCCCAAAGATAAGCAAGCCAACTAATATCACAAGAGCTTAATGATAACCAAGCAGAGGTTCCCTGGGTTGAGTTCCAGACTGAACTAAGTGCACAGTGATTATGAGGGGTTAGGAGTATACTTTTAACAGTATAACAAAATCCGTTATGTCAGTGTTGAGTAGCAGGGAAATATTTGATATTGTCTTAACTGGTGTGGTTTATAGCTGGTGACGGATTTACATTTACGGCATTTAGCAGATGCCTTTATCCAAAGCGACTTCCACTCCCTAACTACAGGGGGCAGTCTCCCTGAAGCAACTTGGGGTAAAGGGTCTTGCTCAGGGACGCAGTGGTGGTGCTGGAGGTGGGATTCGAACCCAGGACCTTATGGTCCTCATGGGCCGGAGGCAAGTATCCTGTATATGGGGGTGGAGGTGTAAACCTCCACCCCCATTTTTTGAGATCGTACAAAATAAAGCAGCTACTTACGCTTGGACAGATGATAACTGAATTATCTTCACTACTGCTGTTCTTACAATATGACAAGGCCAAAATCTAGGCAAAAAACTGATCCTTACGCAAGTATGAACTCCGCTATTTGGCCCAAAAATCCTAGATACAGAGGGTCACTTTGAAAAAGGTCTAAATTTGCTCACTCAGGTCAAGAATGGATTTTTTGATAAAATTCACAATCACTACTAGAGGGAAGAATTCATTATTACGCCTGCTTTGAGTGAACTCTGCAACTAGTTCCCTCTATAGTTTTCATTGCTGATACATCTAAGAATATTTTTGTTGCTTTCAAAGAAAGAGGACAGATGGAGTAAATAATTGTAGAGTGATCCTTCTAGGCAAGATTGTGAAAAAATGTTGGTCACACACGATCCATGCCCTATATTTTTGACATTCCGAACACAAGTTTTAATGGAGACTTCCAAGTAAAGCATTCATTCATGAAGTCCTGTAGGACCCACTGGTGGCAAACAATTTCATTGGTAGGTTTAGGCAGACATTTTGAAATAACGATAACAAATGTTGCTCTTTCAGAATTTTTTATTGGATAAATGATTTAAAAGGTAATAACAATGTTTAAAACTACATTATCATCGCCACAGCCATAGCTCACATACCCACTGATAATCCACCTATATATAAGATCCCCCCCACACACATTTTTTTGTTCATTTTGTCATTTTTCTACTTTTTTTATTTTTATTTTTGGAGCCATACTATCATATTCTTAATAAATGCCCATTTCAAGTCTCATCACACTAACAGCAAATTCAGTGGGGAAGGAGAGAAGGGTCTAGTTCTACAGGTGAGGGTCTTTTTTTCCCCCAGGTAATTATTTCATCAACAATTTCAAGTTACTAAAGCAAAGAGAATCCAAACTCAAAATAAAAAGGAATTAAAAGGAACTGGTGGGTATGAGGGGCTACGCCAGGCAACCCCGGAGCCCGCTGTGCCAATTCTGCACAAATCGTCAATCAGTGTGTTGCACGTCCAAAACTCAGCTCAAAATTCCAGAACATAGAAAACCACTAAAATAATTTAGAAACTAGATCCAAAATATTTTTTTTTGAAAAGAATCAACTTTTGATGTACAAAAACAGTCATTTTGTTTAGTTTTTTGTTGTTTTTTTGTGTTTTTTCTTACAAAATGTTCTCAAACACAAGTTTATTGTAATTCTTATTCATGTTATTTATTATTATTTATACTTTTTTTTTTTTATCTATCAGTGCGATTGTATACCAGTGCTGCTACTGGGTCCAGAGTAAAGAAAAGAGGCTTTTTTTTTTTTTTAATGGCATTTAAAAATAAGGATCAACGCATCTTTTATATAAAGTATAACTGCTGGTCTTAGGAAAAAACACATTAAGAAACCCATGAATCTAAGAGGCACGCTATGGGGTTTTCTTATTTAAAAAAAAAAAAATACAGAACAATGAAAAAACAAACAAATTAAATGTGCAACCTAGTATTACACAGTCGCCAGCACCTAATAAGGTGCAAAAGACGGCTACAATGAAAATTCATTGAACTTCGGTTGCTAAAACCCTAAAAGAATGTTAGAAATCGTACAAAAAAAAAAAAAAGACTGAGTGAAAGAAAATGAACAAATAGAGACACATTTCTCTTGCAGGGGTGTTTTTTGGAAGGACAGGAAGGCAGGTCTTAAGAGCAGCATTTGGACATGGCTGGAGGCATCTTTGGTTCGGTCGAACACACAAAGGTAACATGAGCCTACAGATTCCAAACAGTATTCCAACTACAGGATGAATGGGAGGCAGAACCTAAACCCTTTGTGTGAAAACCAGACAAATTTTACTCAGGGCAAATAAACAGGTACAACAGTAACACAACTATGTTAAGGATCAAGTGGAGAATGGATATTTTTTCAGTCTGGGGCAGAATGTGCACACTGCATTTTAGAGCATAGTTATTCTATAACATATTCTGCACACTGTACAGATCTTGTTTTGAACTGTAAAATTGATCTGGAATACATGTAGATTTTTATAAGCTTAGATTAGCCAACTAATTTCTCTCATTTACATTTGTTGTTAATTTTGGGCTGTCTGAGGGGCTCTATTCCCTACGTGGTGTGCTTGTGTAATTATGTATGTTAAAGAAATCTTGATTCTTGAATGTGATATACAGTGGAAATGGCCACCAATGAGCATAGTCGAAACTCCTCTTTGCTGAAAACATGGGCGGCGGAAGCATTTTTAAATGTGGAGGGGACACATCGCTCTACGTCTCAACTGTTGTCAGGAAGGAAAGGGTGTGGGGTGGGTTTGAATGATTTGCTGTAATGGTTCCGGCGCCCATGGTTGAAATGTTGCGACATTAAGACAGTCAACAGTTTAATTTAGTTCAAATATTTTGGGCCCAACAACCACTAGTGCCAGGAACTGTGTAATTAACCTGCATCCCCAAAGTGCATTTTCAATGTGGACTATTTCGATGACACTCGAACAAGCCTTCAAGTAAACTTGAGCAGGAATTTATGAGGAAAAAGTCCATGCCAACTTTCGACTGAAATGCGTGGCAAAGGTTTGGCTGGATCTGACAGTACTATGAGATAAGCAGCATAATGCAGTTTACTTTATGGCATTCTCCATAGTGGAATGACCTTCCTTGATCTGAGCTGTTAGGAAAAACCCACTCCAATATGGCCGAGTTTTCTCCAACACCGGTGTCTGTCAAAACACCAAACATACACCAAGATGTTCCATATAAACAGTTCAATGTGTAGAGCAGGTATGGTTTTGGGAGGTGTTTTGGCCACATTATGCAACGTCTAACATGCCTGGTTGAATCAAGTTCAGAATGGTCTGAACCAAAATGATGAACATCAGCATTACAGAGTTTACGGAGTTTACAGCATTACGGAGAATTCTTGATTCGATTACGTGAATGGATTTCTTTGACGAAGTCCAAGTAACCCATTCCCACCAAAAAAAAACATTTTCTTAGCCTCTATTACTAGGTGAAACAAGCTTTTCTGAATATTGACAAAAATGCCATTCAGTCCAGTGGGGAACTGTAGCACACAACATTTATTTATTTCAAATTTCATATTTGAACACTACATGTGTAGGAAAAATCATGAAACAATTCGATTGGGTACAGTCAGATCTTTATCCAAGTAGACTGCGTACAGTGAATCAGACCACTTTCCAACGCATTTAACTGCTGGATACAGACAGGCTGAACTCGATGTTGCATCTTCAAACAAAAATTGGTCTTCAGGTTTAATTGTTTTGCCAAAAATCAAAGCTTGTCAAACCTAGAAACAGTTGCTACATAAGAACGTGTTGGTGAGGTCAGATAGGGCAAGTCTCAAGTTTGTGCGCACTTCTGCCCTAGCTATCTACTGCCCAACAGATGGGATGAGAAGCGTATGCCCGTTTCCCCCAGGCCATGAGGGAAGGATGGGGTTAGACTTTTGACTCCTTGTCCTTTCAAACCTGCAGGAAATTTTCAATGTGTTACACTGGTAAGAACAAAGAACAAAAAAGAACACCTGTAAAACAGATCTGCATATATCAAGGATAAGAATAAGTCTGATATGATCGATGAGTCCGCATGACCGGTCACATTTAATTGCGACCACCCCCAACAATAAGGTCCAGTAGCACCATTTTATATTGTCTTTTTTTCCTCTTATCTCTAGAGTTTCTAGCAGTGAAACAAGCATGCCATGATTCAACAGGAGGCCCTCTGTACATACATGCAACAAATGTATTGCAAATGTGTATACATTAGTTTTACATGTATGCAAAAGACTTGGTGTACTTGGTTTTGCAGCAGAAAAAAAAAGGATTCAGATTGTGCTGTACTTTACCATGGACCAGAAAATGGTGACCTGACCGTTCAACAATTGGAGAGTAGGAGGGGTGATGGTGTTGCTTGTGAAATAAATGTGCTATAAAAGGTTTCTATGAGACACTTGCTGGCTCCTTTGGAGCCAGACATAATGTGTTTTCGGTTGCCTTCATAACATCGTTAGGGATCACACACGGAAAAAAATCACAGCTGGACAATGGGAGATCTCACTGAAATGGTTAAAAATGAGAAAATTCCAGCAAACCAAAAATCAAAGCTTCACTCATTCTACTGACACAAGTCTGAAGTTTGCTGGCCCTCAGGGATTTTTTAAATTCATTTTTATTTTGTTTTTTGCAGTGCGACAGGAGTCGTCAAAATGGAACTTATCAGTCATGACTCCAAAATAACGTCACAAATGATTTTGAACTTTCAGGGCAACATTTTACTGGTCCTAGAATATTCAAAACACTTTTAAGGCAACACAAATGAAAAAAGGGTTTTTTTAAACTTTCAAATAGCTGTGTATGACTGTGGATGGAACACCAAAAAAGCCCTTAACATTTTGCATATGAAAACAAAGATAAAGATAGTCCTCCTACAGCAAAAGCATCTAAGCCCATCCCTTCTCCAACGAGACAGTGATTGGATTTCAGAAGCTGCATTTACTGAGAACAGGAGGCTTTGTTTAGAGAAACGATGAAATCACAATAAACAGAATTTAGCTGTAACTCATCACACTATTCTTTTAAAAAGGTTCCAATATCAGTGTGGAAGAAAACCCCCTACCGTTTTCAAAAAGGACTATCTTTGTCTAGCCTAAAAGAGAAGTTTGAACATCTGGAGACAAAAAAAAAACCTCTTAAAAAAACTCTTTCAAACAAAAACTCTATTCTAGCGTTTTATGGCAGAGCAGAGAACCGCAATTATCACCACCAGTTCACAACAGCATGCGGTTTATGATGAACACGGTCACCAAAACAACCGCATTAGCCTGACTTGAGGGTTCACGAAAAAAATCATATTGATTATGGCAACCACAGTCAAGCTCGCGGTGTTCATATTGTGCATGTAAACATCGCTCATGCCAAGCATCATGAGAAGTTGTGGTGGTTTGGCATGAAAATCTCCAACATGAGGTAACATCTGAAGTTTAATGCTGCAGAAGGTCCAGCTCGACCGTGAGGAAATCGACAAACTGGTGGTACCACAGTACAACTTAATCAGCCAAGCACCAGAGAATGTGTTAGAGCTGATTTCTCCACAGGATTAGATCAGAATAACACACAACTTTTCCTGGTCAAAAAAAAAGAAAAAAGAAAAAAAGCACGGCTTTGAGGGGTGGAGATTCCAGCTCTAAGTAAACAAATTTCCATCTATGGGAAAGAACAAAGACAAAAGTTGACTGAGCAACCACCCAAACAAAGCATGCACTAAAGAGAGAGTATGGCTTTTTGAAAACTCCCTGTCATTTTAACTAAGTCTCTAGCACAGGCTTTCCTCTCCATGTGAGAGATTGAGAGAGCAGTGGCAGACGGAGGGTAATATCTATGGTGTGATGTGTTAGACACCCCACTAAATACAAACTATACATGCCATCTCCTTAGGTACTCTAATATATGCTGGTGTTGCTAGCAAATGGGGAGATAGCCCGATCTGACATTCTTGACAGACTAAGATTATAAAGGTCTTAAATCTGAACACCAGCAAACACAACCTGAAACAGCTTGAAGAAACAAGTGAATTTACAGATCAGGGGAATTCTTAACATGAACAACAACCTATGTACACTATGGCTTCAACTGTTTTTCTTTTCTCCTCCCACACGAAACAAACACTATAAATCAAACAAAAAAGTTGACTCTTCATCTGAGCCAAAACAATTCCATTCAAAGTGATGTTACGAAACTCCATCAATGCGAAGAGTGGCTCTCCCTGGCATTGTGATCAAATATTTTGGCTTTTCCAAACCTAACTTAATCTAGCGGTTTCTCCCGATGAGTTTGTTCACACATTAACACACATCTAACACCACAACCAGAGGAAAGCAAAGCAAATGGTCTTAAGCTAGTCCATCTTTCATTATGTAGCATAACAACTCGAAACCCCCACAACAAATCAGAATTTCAAAATCACCCCCACAGAAGTCAATTACTTAGCGGTCAATTAGAGAAAATCACACAGAGAGGAAAGAGAATCATTTGATATCTGTGGTCACCTACACAATTCACACAAATAAAAACGAATGAAAAATGATAAAAGCAAGCATAGCAACAAAACTGCTCTGGAAAACTACAAGCCGAGTGGACACTACGTGACTTGAGCCCCAGTTACAGCATCCAGACTGAGGAGCTCATTCAGGTCGACTCTTATGCCAACCTCTGCAACTTGGGAGATCTTTACCCATGCCCCATTATTGGCTTTATGGACAATTTAAATACCTAGAACCTACATGAAAGAATCTAGAGTGGCCAGCTATGGAAGAGCTGAATCTGACTTTGCCATTAAACTGTAAAGCACGTAAACTATATTTAGGGATGAATACCCCCTTCGTCGTCAGTGTGGTAGACCGCACTGTGTGAAAACATGTGCTGCTTGTAACCCGGACACAAATCGTGTAGTGTTCACCTAGCATAAAGCTTAGAGCAAACTCAGCAACGGCAAGACTAGCCCCTCATTAATATGACTCATTTCCATCCACAGACTCTAAAACCTGATTAGGATTGTTGGGGAAAAAAAAAACTTTTACAAAAAAATATAGTAGTTGTTTATTTGCTTTTTAAAAAATAAAAAAGGGTTATAAGTCGATAAATATGCTGCAAAAACTAAATAGAAAGGATAAAAAGGAGAAAATAAAAAGGTTTTTTTTTCGTAATCATGATTCTTCTTTGCCACCCGCTGCCATGCCGCCATCTTGCAGACTGTTGGCATGGCAACGGAAACTATCATCATAAAATGGTACAGTAGTAGAGATAGCTAGACCATGAGGGGGCAGGCTCTCCCGGGAAGAGGTCCGCGGAGAGGTCCAGTGACTGGTCATGCGGCTCGCTGTCAGGAATAATGGTTGTAAGGGGGGAGAGGGTGCCCGATGCCATTCTGGTAGTGGTGGTGCTGGCGATGAGCGATGTACTCCGCGTAGCTCATTGTCATCTTTTCGCTACGGTACCTGAAAGCACAAAGAAATTTAAAAATGTGGAACCAATAGGGTGAACAGGGTATAAGTAACATCCATAATATAATACAGCGCCTCAGGATGTATACCCCATTAAGGCTGTAAGATCTAGAGTAATGCTGTACTGCACAAATTCCCTTCAGTTTCAAGACATACTGTGTGCATCCCAGAATTCACATCTTCTACAGGGCTAGAGGATATTTCCAAAATCTTACCAAAAAATAAATTCCATGTAATTTCATGCCAAACTTTAATTTTGTCAACTTAACTTCTGAAGTGTATTTTGAATCCAGAAGAAAAACTTAATTCTGGTGTAAAATCCGTTGATGCAGGTAAAAGTGACGTGAACACAAATTTCCCTCTATTAGAATTCAAGTCTTTGCGGCTCAAAATTGGATTGAGGAAAAGCGTAATTTTTAACTAAAATACATTCCTGATGTAAAAATGTTGTTTTCCATCATTACATAATCATCTAGACCTTATCTCCTCATGCCATCCGTAGGAAATTTTCCTCACATTCCAGCAGCTGCCAATAAAATCTAGATTCAGAAGTCACAGTAGTTGCACCAGTTTCTGTAAAGGGTGGCAACATCCAACGTTCAGAACCAACAATTATCAGGGCCTGGGCAAAGCACAAATTATGGAGAAGTACCTTATTATTAGGAATCGTTAATGCCTCCATCACAGCCTTGCAACAAATCTAAGTTTTGTCCTTCTCTGGTCAACTGTTCAATCATCAATATTTAAATTAAATCTGTTAAATCATTCAACATCTGAAAAACCATCCCAGGAGCGCATGCACAGAGCCTGTTTACTGGCAGACACATGGCATGAGACACCTATGCATGCGGTGAATGGTACATTCACTCTGGAGCTGCATGCCTGAATGAGAAGAGAGTCTATGAGTAAGTTAGAAGGACTCAAGAGCATTGGATACCCAGCTCAATGGTCCGAGATGGAATAGGTTGAAGAAAATACATTCCATATTCTGCAGCCTAGTCTTTCTAAAATGGATGGAGCAAGTGAACAGTCCACTAACAAACAGATGGAGGTGAAAATCATCAGCAGGGACCCAATCACTAGTAGCTAGACTAGGGCTAGTCATTTGGTTCTAGTCCTTCATCCACCAGCAGGCAAGGCCTCAGGCCCTTTCACATTAAAGCTTCTTTTGGGTCCCCTTTGAGTCATTTTCCATTTTGTAAGAACATGAAATGGGAAAGCAGATCATGCTGAAAGTGACTGAACTGCAGCTGACTAAACGGCAACTTGTTCTATACCCAGTCGGTGATGCCCAATATCATATTTCTTATATTATCAGTAGCCATATGCTTGAGTAAAAAAAAAGATGTTAAGACGACTAAGGAAGTAAAACAAACAAAAAAATTGACATCTTGTAAAAAAAAATGGAGTCTTGTTAAAAACATGAGAGCCTTAGTAACATCTAAAGAGAACGAAAGTGAAATGAAACTTACTCTATTATTTTATAATGATTTCAGTGTTGCAATGTTTGTGGTGTAGACAAGTTAATCAAACTCATTCATTTATCATTCCAAATAACACTTTCAGTGAACATAAGTGGAGGTGGAAAACATTAATTGATGGAGTTTCTCCTGCGCTTATTTACTTCCATCTAAAGTGTACCTTGAGAGCTTTACAGTCCCAATGGCTGTTGTAACTGTGGATTTAGTTCTAGGTTTAGGACACAGAAGCAAGGTCATTCTTACAGTACAGTGAACCTTTGCTGAGAATCAGATATCAGCATGGGCCTCTGATGTCTTCAGCAGCTGGGGAGAAGACCACAGGTGCAATGGATGGAACAGTGCTAAATGTTCTATGCAGTTCCTCATGCACTTAGCTGGTCATGTCTTCACACAAACCCATCGAGACCGAATTCATGAGTAATGAGAGGAAACTGCATTGATGTTTACATCACATCTTCCAACTCTTTCTTCTGAAACAATTTGTACAGTTCAGTAGGGGCACAATATACTATAGTATTGAAAAATGCACCACTCTTCAAAAGGTTCTCGTCAGTCTTAAACTATTCAGTGGAGCAGTCAGTTATTGTGTCAAGGTTTGACTGCAGGTTTACACCCATTGTTCAACTGGAGTGATCCAAAATAAAAAGATCCCCACAGATCCCCTAAAGCCACAGCCACAGTTTGAACAAAATCTATAAAAAAGGCTTGATAAATTCATCAGTGTCTTGTTCATCTAACAAGTATTTACTTCTCTCAACACTTAAATCCTGATGCACATTTCTCCCTGGATGATGCCTCTTTGCATGTTCAGTGTAGTCTTAAAGTAATTCATTTGTTGTTTATATCTTGCATAATGTTATGTTTTATTTATTTGAAACCATTACCAGTTAACTTTACACATCAACACATTCCTTTTTTTTACTGACTAGATTCCACTTGAACAAAGTTTAGGCAGTACTTGTTCATTTAAAAATGTAAACAAAACTGACACCCTTACATTTGAGCTTTGCAGCAAATGTATTAATTACAAGGACTACATTGGTAGTGGGTTTACATGATATCAAATTATTTTTCAGAATATTACATGTGAATACAAAAATGAACAAATTGGTTGAAAGGAAGCTTGAATTAGTATTCACTTACCTGGTCAATTTAATGGTCTTCCTGAAGTCATTTGTGATAGGGGCTTTGTAACCTCCCTTTCGAAGTAAGGAATCTATGGTCTGAATGTGGTCCCATCCTGTGGGGCACATAAAGCATGTAAAATTTCCTGACCCCATTCTTGGCCAAATGTTTAATACAGAGGAACTCGTTTTTGTTGGAAAGAGTTACTGCACAGATTCTAGATTGTGGCTCCCCAATTTCAACAGCTTAGGATATCGCATAGAAACTTATCGTTTGCATTTGCAGAGACCAGGTTCAGTCATTTAGCCACATTTCTTTATCCTAAGTGGAGTGTGGGCAGCAAAATTGGGGTACTGGCAGAGATGTTAGTCTTCTGACCTTGCTCCTTCGCAACCTCTGGCAGGTAGGTGGCGGTGCGTTTTGATCCTTTTTCATTGAAAAATTCTATCCTAATGCCGTGAACACCCACCTAGAATTGTTTGAAAAGATGGAAGGGAAGACAAGGAACACAAAGAAAAAATCCATCTTAACACCAACGATGTAAGTAAAAGGTTAATAAAAACAAACATCACATTCCGAAATCTCATCATCAGAATATAATGATCAAAATGATGCTTGACAGGTTTCATAAGCATCAGAGGGGGTATGTAATTGCCATTGTAGTCCTTCATCTGTGGCACCGTCTTGTGAAAACTGAGATGATGATGCGGAAGAGACAAGAAATACTGGAACATAGCTACACTGAAGACAAAAATTGGGGAAGAAAATAATGCCTTTCCACACAACTGTGTGTGCAAAAATAACAGGAACACATAAACACACAAAAGTCCAAGTGAACCTCACACTTGACTTGAAGTATCATGGTATACTTATGTCTGACAAACCAACTAACAAAACTAAAGATTTAACCATTTTAAAGTCTGTTTTAACCTCTTAAGTCTTTAAGGAAAGCAGCATGTAATGAGTATTTATAATGAAAAAGACACCTAGAGTCATAAAAGCATTAAGTCAAACAAATCACAGTAATACATTTATCTTGAAGCATTGTATGTGTAGGTTTATTGTAACTCTCAGATGTTTCTCTAAAGGCAAATTTTCTTTAACATGATACAGAGTTGCTATATTGTGATGGCAATGCCTTTAGAAACTGATCAGTATAACCACTTGGCCAATAAGTATCTCTAAAATAGCGAATCTGCAAGGTGTTTTTGTTTGGGAGAGAGTGTATATTAAAAACAATGACAGTCATGAACATATATATACACACCTACATACTGTGTGTGTATGTGTGTGTGTAAATAACACAAATAGACTTTTGTTATCCAGTGGAAAGAATGCATCTTAAATCAGTAGATTAGCTACAGTTAATTTGACATGATTTAAAATCATCTACATATTTTCTGCTCAGTGATGTGGAAATATTTTGGCTTGGAAAGTAACTTCAGCTACCAAGGTTTGTTGAGGCTCTCATTTAACAATTTAAACAAACCAGCGTTACTTTTAACAAAATTGGTTACATATGTAGGATTACACAATTGACTCCCACAGTACATCAAAAAAGCTCTCGAACTGGTTAGTGTGTTCATAGTGTGCAAAAATGTGACTATGCATAGGGCTCAATTATATCCCATAAAACATCAATAACTCACAGGCAATTATTGGGAAAACAATATATAATAAAGACAATCCATCCTGCAAAGCAAATATTGCCTTTCATGTAAGGGCAAATAATTCGATTGCGAATTTGACATAGGGTCTCTGTGAATCTATGCCTTTCATGCCAAGTAAGAAGCAGCTAAATTTCCAGGGCGTAATGCGGTGACAAATTTTGACATTTGTTTCCGAAGCGAAGAAATGTCTTCATCAACAGGAAAGAGGATTAAGAGTGGGCAAGGAGATTATGTCCAAGCAAACGCACAAAGAAAAGGTACATTTTGGGACCCAGTTATGCACATTTTTGAAGCAGCATGAGGAGGAGAGTAGATTGGAGTGCTAATGTGCATCTGGAAAGATGCAGGATTAGAGTGAGCGCTGAATGAGGGAGGGCACAGAGGGTGAGGGGAATGAATGGAATGACAGGATACAAGCCCCGCAGTGGGCCTGGGGTAACAATGAGGCAGACAGGGTCAGGAATTGTTCTTTGTGCTAGACTGGCTACTGGTTCCGCACAAATATATACGTCATCACTCCACACCCAGGGGTGCTTTTCTGTCTATGCCACTGTGGGTCACCGAGGACAGCCGGTGACGACCCTAGTGTCCGCACAGCACATATATGAGTGCATGCATGCAGCTGTGACTGTGAATCATATGCACCCAAGGTGTAAGGCCAGGCTTAGCCTATGGGGCAACACATTTCATTAGGATGGGAGGATGCAGCTAGTGGCTGATGTGGCAAAGCGGTTTCTCTCCAAGCATTGCCTATTTGTCTCTTCTTGAGACTTGGAGATTTAGAGCCCAGTCAAGAGGGAAAGAAAGAGATGGAAACAAGCACAATTCATCATTGAGGCAACATCAGCCCAAGCAACATACCTTAGCTCAGGCTGATAGAGCTGAATAGAAAAGCACCTCTGATGATCTCACTTCTTTGTAGACCCAGAATTGTGTGCTGGGTGTTATTTACACAACTTACAAAGACTGTGTGTTACACTTGGGTTTGACATTTTAAATGCATGTTAAACCTGTTCATCTTATAGGTTTATATTTTTAGTCATTTGGTAATGTAGTTACTTAAAGCAGTTAGTAGCACCTAAAGGAGATCCTTGGATCTGTTTGAGCTAAGACAGTGTTTTGACACACCTGTCCCAACATGTAATGCTAAAAAAGTGTAGGTAGCTATTTGCAGTGTAGCTATACATGGCTTGGAATGCAATTGATTTCCCCTTGTATGGTATTTCCACAACTGTTTTCATTACTAGGATTACTTCTATGCGCAGTAACAATAGATTTCAAGTGCAACAGTACAATAATTTACAGGATGAAACAACATACATAGCAGCTGACATTATTAGTATTAGCACCAGTGTCAGTGAACACAGCATACTTTATTCTAGCAGCGGAATAGCTAAATGTATACCTGAAAATTATTTTACATATTTTAAATGTGTGTATAATTAATGTATATATGTGTATTTGCATATATACGTACATCAGTTTAGGAGAAAACTTTGTATCTGGCAAAACAGTTGTTATTTTGAAGTTAGTTTTAGTTATTAAGGAAGCATTCCAGCTCAGAATTTGTATGTGTACTCCACAGTACACACAATATAAAAACTTGCATGCTTATATTTAGTCAAAATGGGATAAAAATGAGCTTGAATGAGTAAGCCACATTTAAGGTGAGCATATGGACATGAGGAATAATTGCCAGACATTAGGAACAGCATAGCTCAGTCGTGAGTTTCTCCCTCAATGCTGATTTCTAAAGTTTTAAAAGTGTACTGCGATGGGTTGTTTGTGATCGTAACAATCTATTGGGAATACCTCCTCAACGAGATCACCCAGGGGTGGACACAACACCTGTCTCTACCAGCCACAATCAGACA
Organism: Rhabdalestes septentrionalis; assembly: GCA_037832545.1. Lineage (NCBI taxonomy): Eukaryota > Metazoa > Chordata > Actinopteri > Characiformes > Alestidae > Rhabdalestes > Rhabdalestes septentrionalis. Next base: position 799,078 of record JBBMFX010000021.1, read on the forward strand.
TGCAGTAACAGAAGCGAGACGGGCCTGCATGGAATGCGACTAATTAGAGCGCCTCACTGGCTTTGTTTTGGTCTTCAAGTGGCTCATTCTTTGATTCATGCGATATGGTTCCTTTCAAAGAATTTGATCAAATCATCTCAGCCAGTATTCTATATATTTAGTGACACGGCAGAAGAATTCTGAGAAACCCACAATGCAAAATTGGCAAGATGACTGCAGGTAGATGTTTTAAATTCCTGTGCATCTCATTACAGTCTATTCACAAACAAGCAAAAGAAATATTTTTTAATCAAGGGTTCACAAAAATGAAAAGGTATCACGATACAAATAATGGGATTTTGGAATGGCTTATTACTGTTTTGTTTTTTCAATTTCTACCAATTTTATTTGTGTCCAAATCCACCAAATCTCCCAACAACGAGACTAATGCCGGGATGGTCACAAGCCTAGATAATGTGTCAGCAGAAACGGTGCATGTCACTCCTGTTACTATATTTTTACATTTTGAAAATAAAAAATTTATCTTCCTGAAGCCGTCAAACCACATTTCAGATCAATGCATCACGAAACAATTAAGTACTTTCAAACCTCAATTGTAATTAAAAAAATAGACAACGTATACAACTGCAATCAGCAATCAAATAATTTATCATTTAGATTTGATATCCTTTAGTAAAGTAAGTAACATTAGACAGGTAAGGGCATGTGAGCTACATTTGAATGCAGCAGCTGCACCTGTACCAAAATGTCAAAGCAAAATTGCATGTGAATTATAAGTGTTACACAACTAGTAATCTCTTAATTTCAGTGCAGATCTTTGTCTGATTTGTGGTATTTAAATAGGGAAATAATTTCTCTTTCTTGGCTTTTTAATACTTTAGAGTGTTCTGCTACAGGGGGCAGAGTAAGAATGTGAAGTGATGAAGTCACTCAGCAAATTTACTTAATCTGAGATCAAATGAGCGACTATGGATTAACTGATATTCAGGAAATGTATTTGTTTCATGTGTTCATTAAGGACAACAGTGTAAATTAAAGGAAAAAAATACAATTGGTCACACAAATTAATCTAATTATCTCTCTTACCTCCCAGTCTAGGTAATCACCAACATCTTCAAAATTGGTGAGCAGAGACACTGAGCAGAAGAGGCGCGGCAGCTCATCCCTTGTCATAGGGGGAAAGCGGCTGTCTTTAAGGGCACTGCAGAGGAGAGAGGGAGACACACAGACAAAATAAGCTTATACAATAGTGAAAATGACACCTGAAAAGTAATTTCCCCCGAAAGTTCCCAGAGTCATAATGCGAAAAGTAATGGTCAAAAGCTGGTAGAGGCATAAAACTAAAATAATGAGAGCAAACTAACAAATGGCTCCATTTCGAGGGTCATAGAATTTGAGACACAAAAAAAAGCACACAAAGGCGATGTACTGCTGCCAGTGAACTGTACTGTCTGTCTGAAAAAAATATACAGAACTCCTTGGAATTATCTGGAAGACTGTCTATTATGATTTTTATATTCAAAAACCATTATTAAGTATTTTTTTATAATGGAAACTCTAATTGAACATCAGTGTAACATTTAAGTAGAAGTATCCAATGGTTTGGCCTTAAATAAAGACGACAATTTATTAGGCCTTATTTAAGCTCAACAACCTGTGTGCGTAGTCCCACCAGCAAATTTTCCTTAACCAGAGAAGATTATTTTTGAGAACACATTTACAAATGTTTGAATTCTTATTCAAACTGTAACACCACATACTTTGTAAATCATTCCTGGAAAGGTAAATAGATTTGGACTGACAGACACACACTAATCAATAGATGTTGACCAATTATCGGCCAGGCCAATAAATGGGGTTGATATTTGGCCATTTTTACAAAATGGGCGTTAGCCAATATAGGCACATATTAAGGCTGATTAATAGATGTACATTAATGGTCAGCTGCTGCTGCAGAACACATGTGACAATTCTAACTCAGTATCCTACGGTTTGCTTAATGCTAACACAGTATCCTACAGTTTGTTTAATGCTAACACAGTATCTTCCAGTTTCCTTTACGCTAACACAGTACCCTACAGTTAGCTTACCTCTAACACAGTATCCTACAGTTAGCTTACCGCTAATACAGTATCCTACCATTAGCTTACCACGAACACAGTATCTTATAGTTAACTTAACTTTAACACAGTATTCTACAGTTAGCTTACCACTAACAGTATCTGACGGTTTGCTTACCACTAACAGTATCTTATGGTTTGCTTAACACTAACACAGTATCCTAGTTAGTTTATCGCTAAAGGGTATCCTACGGTTAGCTTATCTCTAACAGAGTATCTAACGGTTTGCTTAACACTAACACAGTATCCTACAGTTAGCTTACCACTAACAGTATCCTACAGTTAGCTAACGGCTAACAGCGTATCCTACAGTTAGCTTACCGCTAACACAGCAGCCTACAGTTAGCTCACTGCTAAAAGTGTATCCTACAACAAGCTTATTGCTAACACAGTATCCTACAATTACTTTACCACTAACACATCAGCCTAACACAGTATATAGCTAACAGCATCATAAGGTTAGCTACTGCTAATACAGCAGCCTACAGTCACCTTATCACTAAAACAGTATCCCTCTGCCTGGGAGGGGCAACTCCCTAACCACTAGGCGACCAAAAAAATATATATATATCCTTGGGAGGGCTCGAATCACAAACCTTTCAGTTGACAGGCGAATGCACAAATCAACTGCAACTCAGAAATGCCCAAGTGCTGATATATCCATGATGTGCCCAGGAAAGCATACTGTGGTGTAATTTATCATAATGATAAACATAGACTGTCATGACATGAATAAATCAGAATATCTGATATTAATTTTAAATACTTTTTGTATAAAATATATTTTATTGTGATAACCCTGCTTTCACTCTTACAAACAACAGCAGTAGCCATGCATACTCAATCCTCTGCTGACTCAACATATCCACTTGCTTATCCCCAAGGCAAGGGGGAGAGTATAAGGCATGCATAAAGCACTGCCCTCACCCCCATCTTTAATAAGCCAGTATCAGTCACAGCGGCCTCAGCATGGCACCTTGGCCCTCCAGCACAAGCTCACACAGAGCTCAAACTAATAACACACAGCCTTGGCTCACATACGGCTACTCAGCACCCCACACATATGAGGGTCTCTAACGACCCACAGAGACAGCTGCACTCCTACAGAGTGAAGTACAAATACACATTAGCTACAGTCCAAAAAGGTTACAGATAGAATAAATCTAAAATAGTGAAGGAGAAAGTAAAAAGTAAAGAGAACCTTGGAAAAGTATCCAAAATGAAGCAGGCCAAGTGCAGAAGTCAAGATAATAGTGCAAAGATGTTTATTGAGAATACAGCCTGTGCAGTATGGCACTTCTGACATTGAAAAGTGTAAGTAGTTCTTACATGATAAATTTAAACATTGGGAAGGTATATTGATCCATTTTGTAGATCCTCTGAATAATACACCTTATATATGAAAACCATCCTCAAACCAAAGGCCATGTGCAATTAAGGCCTGACTTTGAATTTTACTGTTTAAACTTTTCTCTTGGAACTGCTGGCTGAAGTGCAGATTTAATCAGGATGTTTCATGCTAACCTAATGACAGACATGCTCAAAACAGGAAGCAACAAGCCTGCTGTCTGACTGGACTGCTCTGCTACCACAGGTGAAGTATGAATATGGAGCATGAACATGCAACAGGGCAGAGCACGGTGTCCAAGGTTTGTATTGTCTGGCAAATGATGCCTCAACGTAATTAACTTTATATGAGAGCAGAATGATCGCTGACTGAGGGAGCAGGTAAAGAGAAGGGAAAATGTATGTATGTGTATGTATATGTGTGTGTATATATTAGGGCTGTAAAGATAAAAAATTCAAAACAGAAATCGCAACACTCACGTCCAGGAACCCATGTCGTAGTGTGAGGAGGGTGAATCGCGACACAGACACACCCCTTCCAAATCTTTCCCGCATACAGTTTCCACCCAGAAACATTCGTTTTTTGGCGTAATAGGAGGGTTTTCATGTCAATTTCTTTATCCAATAGCTAAGTGCCTCAGGATTTAAAGAGCCCTCCCACCAGTTTACAAACATACGGAGCTCGGACGGACCCTTTGTTTGCTGAATTGATTCGCTGTGTGTACATGTAAGTCATAACACTGGGCTTAAAATTGTCTATAAGCTGGTTGGGTTGTAATAAAACTGCGCTGGAGTCTCTGTGTAATTGTGTTTTGAGCGAGTTTTTGGCTCCGGGCAGCTGGGCGGAGTGTTTCTTTTGTTTGAACAGAGTGGTGAACCAAGAAAGAGGAGTCAACTCCTCCAGCTCGACTCGTGCGGTTCATCCAAACCTTGTCCTCAGAATGAATGGAAGGGAAGCGGTATTTAAGCGAATATTGGTTTATAATTTTGTGGTAAAGATAAGGTGTCTCCAAACAAAATGGTGCCTCAGAACTTTTCCTCTTCTCCACCGCTAATGAATCGTGATACGAACCGAATCGTGAGTCAAAAATCGAGAAACGAACCAAATCATGGGTTTGGTGTGTTGTTACAGCCCTAGTGTATATGAGTGTGAGTATATGTGAGTGAGTATATGTGAGTGAGTGAGTGCATGCATGTGAGAGAGAGAGAGAGAGAGAGAGAGAGAGAGAGAAACAATTGAGTAAGCATGAGAAAAAAGGAGAAAGGGGGGAGAGAGAGAGAAGAGCGATGTAGAAGGTTTACAGGCAGGTGAGAGAGGGAAAGAGACAGATGAATGAAAGATGGAGACAGAGGGAAAGAGAGAAGGGGGTAGGAGAAGGAGAGTCTGAAGAGAGCAACACACTGAAGAAATCAAATAGTGCTCCAGTGGAATCACATGAAAAAAAGGAGAAAATTGTATTTATAATGATGCCAGTACAACATTGCTCACCACACTGAACACTCCCCAGTGCAGCAGTCCATCAATCAGTCTCCAAGACTTTGGATAAGTTATTGCATCCAGGCTCATTACTGGGAAAAGTGGGGCTTTTTAGAGCAGAGGTCTATTTCACGGATAGCTGCTTCATAGATCCATCAGAAAGAATACACAGCCACAACAAGCAATGGTGAGGGGAAGGTTGGTTGGGAGTTGGGGGCGGCAGATTGAGGGGGGGTGGGTAATGCTAGTCAGACAGTAGAACAATGACTAAACAACCAACACATTCCTCAGTTCCACTACTATTTCTGCTGCTACATAGACAAACTATTTGTTCATGAGCTCTGCATGCTCTCAGGCAAAATTAAACATTGAAAGTCACATTTCTCAAGTTAACTTAAGGCAAATTTCATAATTGTAAAACAACACTTTTAAAATGATTGATGTAGTAAAAATGAAGAAACAAACCACAGAACTGAACAGAATCCATAAAACATTTTGTTCCTTGAAACTGGTTAATCAGATCCTTTCAAGATCACAGCCCATGGTGATGAACAGACTGTTTGTCAAAATGACGATCCCATTATTCTTTATCAAGAACGGTCACATCTGCAAAAGGTCACATCAGGCGTGTCTTGATGACAGGTAACTAAGCCTGCTAAATGACTTTTGTCTGAGCTGCAAAGGTGAGTGGAGCTCAATGTTTTGCAAGGGATGATTTGACATTTGAAAGAGTGATAAAAGAGCCAAAATGAGGTCTGAGGCCAAGAAAGCGCATATTCAGGAAAGCGCTGCGTATTCAACTGAGACCAAGTAAACAACAGTACAGACATGAAGCAAAGAAAGATTTACACTGGACTACAACTATTAGGGCTGGATATTGTACAAAATGTGTAAATACCAATGTACGAAACTGAATGAAATCCTCATGATGATAGTAACTCATGATTAAGTAACCCAGAGGGTACTCAAGCATTTTTTTTAAATACTTGTTTATGCCTTAATAACACAACATAAATTTGCATCATATTTTAGCAGAAAGTTAAGGTAACAATGAATTATGAACATGATACTAATATTACATCATCTCATGAAAAGTCAGAACCCTAGCCAGCAAAGTAAAGCTTGATCATTGTTCACGGGTTTTAAAATTCGCACTTGACGTACGTCCTTGCAGTGGACAATGAGCTGATTGAGGCCATACTAAAATGTAATAACCAATTACCTCGACCCCTCAATCCTTATAGAAACATTGTGTCTGTGTTTCATCACTCAATTTGCCTATCAATTGGCTCTAATAAGTTCTCTCTCTCTCAGGTTTTTAAGAACTGCCAAGATATTAAAAACTTCCTCAGCAGAAAAAAAGAGACAATATGCTCCAGGCAGCATGCTCATTGTTAGCGATCAAAGTTGAAATACACAATTATGTGCAGTTTCCACAATGGAAGGTGCACAAAAGGTAGGAAATATATCAAGATCAAGTTTGAGTATGCAAGTTTAGAGTTATATTTGACTCAGGGTTAAGAAAAAAATCCTACTTTGGTGTCTGATGCACCAGTACACAAGCAGAAAGCCAACGATTAAACAAAATTCTGTAGAACAGAAGTATAAATATTTAATGGATTTCAGTGTCACAAAACATTAGGTACACATAGTCGAACTATCATACAGCGTTAAAAGGCCTTCACTGCTTTGGACAAGATATCAGCCATCAGAATCAAGCAAACTTGATGTTGGACATCAAATTGTAATTTGGCTCATGTGGACTACATTAAAATGTTCAGAGTGTATTTTAATGATCTGAAGATTAAACATCATTTGAAGCCCTACACTTCAAATTCAATATTTTAACAACAATGAAACAACAAAACCGAGCCTGAATTTAGTAAAAAGCCCTTCAACTTTCAACAGCTATTTTTGAAAAACATTTAAGAACCTTTAAAATTAGCCATTTTATTTCATCACTATTTTGTCTATTACTGTGCACAATTACGCATTGCCTACTAACATAAAGCACGATCAGTAATTCACTATTGTCACTATAGCCCAGTTACTTGCACCAGTTTGTCGCTAGTGGGGGCAGTTCATACATTTTTAGCTCACTTAAATGTACAGAATAATGAATAACAGTGCATCTCCTCCAAATATAGCAACTGTTATACACTAATACAGCATATTCCCCAATGCATTTTGTCTCCAATTCTCTCAAATTGTGATTGCCAGGTTATGTGCGCTGGTTAAAGTAATGTCTTTATAACTGTCTGATAATAACTGCCAATTATAATAATTCCAGGTCAGAAAGTATGCTCCACCACATGTGAGCACCTAGAGAGGCCAGGCAAGAGTATAAAACAATCTCTGAAAACAGTTCATGTTTTCACACTGACTAAGGCTTAAACAAAATTGCAAATCATAAACAACTGCCCACACAAACCTGGCAGGTGATACACGAAGATGTTCCGGCAAGGCTATTTGTTACATTATTTTTCTTCTAGAGTGAAATCGAAGTCAGGAAGTCTGATATCACTGTACGGGGCTGAGGTCATAGCCTTAGAAACCCAAAGAGGCAACCGCGACAGGGATCATGCAAGTCGATAACCAAGATGTCATTCCTACAGGTGGGTGGCCTGCAAGTCCCATATCACCGCACGTAAGCCACAAAAGTCTCTACTGAAGAATGTTTTTATTTTGATAGGTTATAAGTACTATGATATGACAGATTATGAAATATTACTCCAACCAAATAAATAAAAAAGCTTACATTTTTGTTCATTAAAGCAAAACAAAAGCAATAAAATGTCATAACTTCCATTTTATATTTACCTATTTAGCAGGTCAAACAATGGATGGACCAGATATTTTTATTTATATTAGTATTACATTTCTGGTCGATCAATGCACTGACTCCACAATAGAGTTTAGATTCTCTGCCCGAACCCGATCCAGACCCAAGTCTGGCCTGGAGCGGGGCAATATTTCTTGCCACTATCCTCGGGCCGCGTTTTTAAAAATTGTCGGGTTTAAATCAGACTCTGGCTCGGGTCTATAATTACAGGGACTCTACGTTTTTGATATCATGGTGATCGGTCTCAACAACGATGAGACTGTCTAAAGGGAGGAGGTACAGCATCTGGCTACTTGGTGCATGAACAATAATCTGCTCCTTAACACCACCAAGGCCAAGGAGATCATTGTGGACTTCAGGAAGGAGCTCACATGATCCCATCCACATTAACAGGATGGCTGATTCGAGCCTGTTTCATCCATCTAGTTCTCAAAGGACCTGTCCTGGACCACCAACACCTCCAGCCTGGTCAAGAAGGCTCAACAGCGCCTTTTCCTCTTGAGAACCCTAAAGAGGAATCAGCTGTCCTTAACCATCCTGGTGAGCTTCTACCTCTCTACTACAGAGAGCAGCCTAACCAGGTGTGTCACAGTATGGTATGGGAGCTGTACTGCTACTGAGTGTAAGCAGTGGGTGGTGAAAACTGCCCAGCGCATCACAGGGACTACTCTTCAGTCCATTGAGGACATCCAGAAGAAGCAATGTCTGCATTGAGCATGCAGTATTCTTAGGAACTCCTCTCACCCTGCTCAAACATTTCAAGTTACCCCAGACAAGAACCAGCAGACTTGGAACAGCTTTTTTCCCCCAGAGCTGTCTCCTTGCTGGATTCTGCCCTTTTCTGACCCATTTGCCTCCCCCCAATACACTTTGATCTAATTTTGCACATTAAATATTGTACATGATCATTGCATTACCCTGTACATACCCACTATAAATGTACATATCCATTGTACATACACAATGTAAATAGCTAATTATACTATTTTATACATATGTCAATCTCTGATATAACATTCTACAAATTTTCCATATCTATTGCATTGCATAGTTAGTGTAGCAGCCTGTAAAATTGTAATTCCACTTGTTCATCTACTTGTAATTCTTATTATAGTAACACAAATTTTACATTATGTTTATATTACTGTACATCCATTTGTAGGTCCCAGGTGTCGACGTGATGTAAAGGAAAACATGATTCATGATTTGTTTAAGTTTTTTTATATATAGGGCGATATTATTAATCATTTTTATTGTTTACTGTTGCCATTATTCTGGTCTATCATTTACCGTATTTTTTGGCCTATAAGACGCACTTTTTATTCACCAAAACAGGGGGGGAAAGTTGGTGCGTCTTATACGACGAATATACATTTTGCCTGCATTAAAACTGCACCTAACTTTGTGTGGTGCTTGCTCGCAGTCCTCTTATTATGCTGTGTGTGCTGCAGCCTAGATTTGTGGTATGTACTGCGGACTGTGGAGACTTCTCTGACCCTCGTGACAAAAAAGAGACGAGACGCAACGTTAATGCTGGTCATGTGACGATAACGAAATGAAATCTATAAAGTATTCTTCAAATAAGAACGAGACTAAATGTTTACAATATAAAACTGTGCTAGTGTCTTCATTTTTTTTTACTAAAACGATTCGAGACTTTACGTATGTAGAGTGGACAAAAGTTTTGGGACACCCTTTTTCTAGATTGTCCTCCTTGAAAAGTGGGTGAGTCTTATATTCCGGAGCGTATTATAGGCCGAAAAATACGGTATTAGCTGAATAATTCTCACACAAGACAGCAGCAAACATTTACAGTCTTAAATTTTGACAAATGAAATTAGAAGGAAAAAACAGCATTAAACATGAAAGATACTGAGACTTTTTGTAGCCTAGCCTATGTAGAGGGCAGTCACATGCCAGTCAATGTGAAAACAGCAATGTTTGCTGAAAAAAAAAATATATATATATATTCCACAGTGGCCCATTTACAGAGGTACAAACACACACAATCCACAGAAATGTGATTTTACACTGGCATCTCAATTTTTTTAAGGAAAGTTGTGACTGTTTTGTTCAGTTTTATGTAGAGTACTGTGTGTGAAAAGAGAATAATACCTACGGCTACACACTGGCAGAACAGTTCATGGTCATGCATTCTAAAAACACTAATATAAATACTACCAGAAAATCAAAAGTAACCAGAACATATCAATGAAACCTGGGAACCTCCTTAAACTGGATTTGGTGCAAAGTCTCCCTCTTCACTTTTTCCCTTACCACACAGTTTTTTCCCTATCAGAAGAAACTAAGCTGATTAAAGCTTGACTACTTCCCCCAAATTGTGTGAAGCGCGGCCATAGAACACTAGGTGATGTGGAAAGCTGAACAGTGCCAAGGTTTGGAGATGCTGGTCACTGATTGGGCAATCACACAGGAGTAGAATTACCAGCCTGCACAAACCACTGATCAGTGGCCTCTGGCTATTAAACTGATAAGAACTATTACCATGTCTGATTACTTTTCCCCCCGACACTGTGCCACACTAAAACAGCACAGTTCTTCATTATTTCCCTGTGCACCTCATGAGAGGATTCAGCCGAGCCGTCTGGGGTCTTGGCCTACAGTTATTGTGGAGGACCTACTTGACCTGTAAATGACTCCACAGGCACATTTTTTCTGTACTTATGACATCTACATAACACTAACTGTACATGTAGCTTTTTAAAAATATATATATTTGTGACATGAAAACCAATGAATTAACATACATATCATTCATCTTAAACTTCTGAACAAGGTAAAACATGAGTCAGGGGGTCAGTACAGCAGTCATTTACATACAATAGACTGAAAACCTCTGGAACATCTCTACAAAATTCTTGGATTTGTTTGTTTTGATGACCTTCCAAGTGACAATAAGCACTGTTCATACATGAAATGTAACATATCAGGGTTAATATTAAGGCACAAAATGTGGTCTGAGCAAAAGTTTTCATAATTTTTCTTTCAGCATATACATTTTTTAAAAAATCATACTTTACTGTAGAGGAGCTTTCATAAGGCTACATGACACCTATCTTTTTTTTTATTCAAAAACAATGAAGACAATGAACTACACTTTTCTGAAAGCAAAACGCTTTGATGTTTCAGGACTGTTTGGAAACATGACATACCCTATAGCGCATACCGTGGAATCACCCTAGCAACAATACCAGCCAATAGGATTCCTGCAAGAGCTTAAACTTGCAGCCAATGGGGACTGGTGTTCCAGATGTCCACATGTTAGAGCAGCAGCGCCGTTTGCAAAAGCCCTCCCTCCATTTAACAGGTTTTTTTCTTTTCCTGCCACCTGGCTTGACGCTCGCCCCAGAAGAGACGGCTTGGGCCATTTCATCACATGACCAAACACAGCAGCACCCCGAGAAGCATCAGCAAGGGTGAGAACGTGGCAAGCAGTGTGTCATCAACAGAGTATTTCTTCAACACCATGCAAAGCACAAACACACGATGGCAGTAATAAGAGAATCCACAGCAACACGTTAGAAAACTAGTCTGGCAGCTGTCTATACTCTCTCCTGCGAGACATGTCACCCTCCGTTTCATGTTTGCCTTTGTGCACCAGATGATATGACAGGCCAAGCTCTGACAGGGCTCCAGCAGACAGTGCGAAAAACAAAAAAGGGGCTCTGGCTGACACTCAGCATTTCTCTCCCCCCACCCATTACACTGAAAAGACCTGGGACGTGCAAAATGTGGCTGATAGATTCAATGCCAGAGAAAGTCAGGGAGACCAAGCTCTTCAGTTAGCTCCCATTCATAAAACACTTTTTGCTTTCTTATTCATCAAAAGTACAAATCAAAATCAATCAACTGTAACTCATACAACGACGAAGTCAGCTCAACTATTTTGCCTCCATGATAAATGGCTCACGAATCAAGTGAAATACTACAATGAACTACCTTTTCCAATCAGCACTGGAAAGAACTAAGTTGACACACATACAGCAAACTCAAATGGCACAAGAAATATCAGATCACACACAGATAATTAATCATGGGCTTTAGAACAATGCTTCCCCAGAACAGTATCCCGTTATATACGATGTATCGTTGCTTGACCAAAACAAAGAATTGCAACACTGATACACTGCCTAAATATTCAGTTATATTTCTAAACTGAATTGAGAGGCTCAAAAGGTTACCAACAGAGTCCCAAGCCCGAGCAAAGGTGTGTGCTGAAAAGAAGATGGGAGCATATTTGAAGAACTGCATGATCCCAGGGCTACGGATCTGACTGGTCCGCCCAATCATAAATGAGGAAGAAAATTTTTTTGGGCCACAGTTGGGGACCAAATTATAAGGATCAAATCAGATTGGCTACTTACGCATCATTATTTACCATTTCGTACAGAAAATCTAATCTGTGTTTAGAAACAGGCAGAAGCAGTGATTATTTGCTGGGGAGTAAAAAGAAACTCAGTGTCAAAGGCTCAAAATGTTAGAATTAGAGAAAATCCACCACCATTAAATGGACAGACAGTTTTACTAAGTTGTTTTTTCAAGATGCAAGGCGAACTAAATATATTTAAATATTTAAATAACCCAAGACATTGAGGGAAAAAAGTTGAGCAGCTACTGACGGGACCAGACCTGATAGTACGCATATTGATGTTCCCGTGTGTGTGTGTGGCAATTTTTCTGAGGAAGATTTAATGACAAAATGAGGCATTCAGAAATTTACATGCTTATGTAACCTCAAGCAGAGCACTATCCTGAGTGTGTGTTTAGGCTTTCAGACAAGCTCCTTGGACAGCTCTAAAAGATGCAATGTCAGGTTTTAATAAACATAATAATAATCCAGAGGAGCAGGAGATGATCTGTACCTCCCCAGCCAGGATGGCTGTTCCATCAAATAAGTAATGTATGTAGCCTCTTAGGGGCGCTGAGACAGAAAGGGCATTCCATGGCACTGCATGGCTCTTTTATGTGGTTTGTATTATTCATAATATTGGCAAAAACAATCATTCTACACAGGCACGCACCCACACAGCATTTTGTTGGGCTGCAACAAATGTTCAATAAACTTTATAATCTATTAAAATAGCCTTTCATGTTTTTAAACAGAAAAACGTACAGTAAACTCCACATAATCATGGTTCAGCAGTCGCGCCTTTGGTCTCTCGCAGATTTTTTCTGAAAATTTAACTAAAATTGTTCGCTCAAATCCCTACATATTTGCAGAAACCATAGATATCCTCCACATATTTTTTGTATGTTTGAGGTTGTCCAACATGCCCCCTATACAGGGGAATACCAGTATTTTACATTCTACCACTGCGGGAGTTCAGTGTACACAATATAACCAGGCCTTTACCTTTTTTTCGCAATGTATTAAGCTAATCTACTTAGACTTATTAGGGGTTAAATACTAAAAATAAGGAAGATATAGATTTGTTTACCACAACCCAACATTGCTTTTTACCATACGCGGGTGCTATGGAAACGTACTCCCGTCTTACGCATGTTCATATACAATATAGTTGACTGCAGGAGTATCTCATTTAAACATAAAAAAGGAACTAAATATGTAGGTTTTTTGTAACTTTTTACACTATTTAAATATATACAGCTACAAACTAAAACAATAGGTACACTGCACCACATTTACCACAGAATACCATTATGTGGGCAGTGTGTTAAGCCACAATGGCTGTTTAATTAGTTAGGGGAAGAAGCTTACCTGGTAAGGGTGTACTCCCTGAGTCCTGAGTGCAGGTTCATGGCAGAAAATGTACCTATACAACCCCTCAACCGCTTGTCCCGGCCTATTTTCCAAGTGACAAACAGTGGGCTGTTGGAATGAGAAGAAATAATGTATTACTGTATAGAAAGAAATAAAAACAACATACTTTACACATTTTCATGCATTAATTTGTAAAGTCTAACAAACAGGATGCTACTTTTGTAGTAGAAGTAGTAATAACCTCACGGTATAAAGGAAAACTAATAGATTATGCTAATTCACACATTAGCAATTTATTCATTACAGATGATTCATAGTCAATACAGGCCAAAACATGAATGAATAAATACTCTGCTACTAGTCACACAGCATCTGCTTATAATGCTGTGGATACAGACGAATACACACATGGAGCCTGAATTATGAATTGGAGCTCAAATCGGTTTCTGCTTTGACCAGATTGGTGGCGACACTACAGTAAACTTCTGAGCTAAAGATGAACATTACAAAAGTATCTGTAATTTGCTTAATGTTCATTCACATTAAACCATAACCAGTTTTTTCACACAGACAAGCCAGTCAAATTAATAATATAAAAGCAATGTAGTTCATTCACCCCCCACTCAGAACCAAGAAATCCTTGGCTTTGCACCTTTTCAGAAGAGGGCGGGCAAATGCTGCTCTACAAAGGCACATTTTGAGCAGGTAAAGACACCCTATATAGAGCATCTATGCAGCGTGATCACTTCCACGATAAGTCTGCATTTGGTTCATTTATTTTCAATTTGGGAGATTCGAGAGGCAGATTACATTCATTTAGGGCATGTACTTTGTTAGCTGCAAACTTGGAAACCAAACATAACAGGTGAAAAGGAAACCTGGATTGTATTTCACCTCCACAGCTGAACCCGAAGTCAAACAACCTGAACCGAGATGGAACAGACTCCAAATACACAATAAACAGAGTGTAAGCCTAGGGCAAAATACAAGCCTGTGACAACTTCACAACGATGTCAAGAAATCAGCAACCTTTCATTGAGAAGACCTGCCCATGGGTTAAATATTTTCTGGCAGGTCTCCCCATATTTTTAGTTGAACGCAAGAATTTAACAGGATTTCATGACTCCTAGGGAGTAGCAGAGCAAAAGAACATTAGCTGGAAGTCATTTTTCAGCAATAATGATGACGCAAGAATATTCATCCAGAGGAAAAAAATCTGATGTATGAAAGCTAGGCACAATAAGACTTGCAGCATATATTTACAGTAGTTACATTTTGCTAAAACGCTGGAAGTAGGCATCTCTGGGAGAGTGATGGTAAATGGGCTGTGGCATTAACCATGTGATCTCATTCTCCAGCAAGATAATGCACAACCTTGTCTCTGTAACATATCAGTATATATATATCTACACACCTCCATCCCCTCTGGATTGTGTCCTTTATCACCATGCAGAGAGTGATTACAGAAAAATGTTCTCCAAAGTTCACAGCTGGAAATCGGCAGCAATATAGTGTTACAGTGCCTAAAACTACACTTAGACAATCTCTCAAGCAACTATTGTATAATATATATTGCATATAATTATATTGTATAATTATTAGAATAAAGCAACCAACTTACTTATTTACAGGACTAAGCCTGTAACGATACATTTTGCTTGACGATAAATTGTCGCAGAAATTATTGCGATAAACGATAATATTGTCTTTGTGTCCATTTCTACTTATTTAATGATAATGGCATAATAATGCAAATGCACCCTTTCAAAGATCCATAAACCTTGACTACTAAAGACCACATAACCCTGGGAGTGGGAGACATGGTAAGACAGTCAGCATACCCTGACTTTGTGTGGCTTAAGGCAGGATCTCTGAGGAGTAGCAATGTGTCCAACTGTGCAAAATTCTAGCCGTGTCCCTATACTTTTGTCCAAGGCGATCGTCTTCGTCTTAATAACTCCAGCTCGCCGGGGTGTATTATGGCAAACAAGGGGTCTTTGGAAAGCTCTCATTGAGTCCTATTTAACTGTGAAGTTTCCCAGAGGTTGGTGCTTGCCCCGTCTAGAAAAGCAGCGAGCAATAAGTGCATGTTAAAACCGGACTGGCTCTCTGCACTTCTAAAGGTCTTTCTGTAAATTTAGACACTTCTCATTTAAATAAAATATATTTACACCTGATTATACTATTACTTGGCTATTTTTTATTAGTAGTATTACAAATGTAGAGCTTTTTCAGCTCCAAAGCGCACCAGACTGTGAGACGCCAAGTGAAGCACGTCTCACATAACCCTTCTGAGGACACTTCTGATGATAAACGTGGAGAAATGAGACTCAGAGGTTCCCAAAGAAGTGCCGATCTCTGGAAAAAAAAAACTTCCCGTCCTGTGAGAGGGCCGTACGCAGTGGTGTAAGTGGTATTCACAGCTTAAATGCGTATGTAGTTAGCATTTTCTCACCAGGCGGCAAGCTAGCTATTAGGCTAACCCACAATAGAGTTCATGCCTCATTACACTAAGGAAAAAAAGAGGGGGCGGTAAAGACCAATGTATCACAGTGGAGTCCGTTGGAAAGCAAACAAAAAAAATTATCGCAGCCGGAAAATTATCGACCTCATTTTAATTATCGTGCAATTAATTGATTTATTGTTTATCGTGACAGGCCTATACAGGACAACACAATGGAAGCTAACTGTCAACTGCAACTACATAATGTTACTATAAAATTATTTAATCCTAAAGGCTGGTAAAAAAAATAACAAAACAAAAAACCCTCAATTTTCCCATTCCTCCAAACACAGCTATCAGAAGCAAAAAATCATGTACGTCTTGGATGATCAACTGTCCTTTTTTATGGATTACTATTTTAACAGTTAGGCCTATACATGGCCTATTTACCAACAAAAACCCACTAAAAACAACCCCAACTTCCCCGCTCAACTGAATTTTCCCTGATCACAAAAATATTATTCTAAGATTTTATATGTAGTTGTGATGCAATAATGTTTTCCCATGGGCACAACACATGGAAACAGATTCTTCTCACTCAGCATAAAACATCCTGAGCAATGACACTTAAGAAGTATCTGTTACGAGAAATGATAGCCCAACATTTATTCATTTGTAAAGAGAGGTCTGAGGCTGCTGCCAATGAAAATAAATTATAACTGACCAGATCAGCCTCTGCTCTGCAAAGAAAAAACATGACGTCAGTTTACTTGCTTTCTGGTTCATCTAGCCTTCAGATCTGAGACGAAAGTTTTGATGAATTCAGAGAAAGCTAATATAACTATTATTAGCAGATACACCTCTATCTTGCCCTTGTCCAGTGGTTCATACATATTTAACAGAGCATGATGGAGCAGTTGACGAGTAGAGAGAGAGAAGACGTTACATTTTATAGAGTCAATCTTTTTCATCTTCCGCATCACAGGGGCCTGAGTCACATCCACTTAGGAGTTCACTGCTAAAAAATCAATCAATGAACAAATTTCATCTGTCAGTTTTTTCTCAAGATTCTACTGACCTCCAGGCAGTCAAGCAAACAGCATGAGTGAGGGGGAAGGGTTGGAGCCACTGAAGAGGTGCTGGACAGACAAGGATAGAATGATAGGAGATAAGAGAAAAGCAGGGGACAAAGATTAGCTGCACTGGGACTGGGGGGAAGGGGTTTCTCAGAAGTAGCAGACGCCTCCATTGGTAAATATGGGTGGAAGGGCTTTCCTCAGGATTTCTCCATCAGCATAACACACCAATCTCACTCTAACGTTGATGTATTTAAAAACAAAAAGACGACGACACAGAGTCGACAGTGCCCTCCTTCAGATTAATGGCTTCTAATCTCAGTGAGCCCTTGGCAACTGGAAAGAACAACAACTTCAGACAGCATCAGAAGCAGTGAGGCCATACATCCATGTGAAAATAATGAAAAAAGGATGGTCATCTTGCATAAATTGGTGAATTCGCTTCAACATACTGACTGCATTGTGTGTACATTGTTTAAAGAGAGCGAACAGTTAATTATAATTTTAAACCAAAACTGCCTTGAAAGATGAAATAGATCTCAATCTTTTGTGCTTATACCTACATATTAATCAGAAATACATATTTTATGAAGTCCTTTGTGAAAGGACAAAACATAATAAAATAGAAACATTCATAAATCAATGCATGAATAAATGAAAATACTAGTGATGCTCCGATCGATCGGCGGACGATCGGTATCGGCTGATAATCAGACTTTATGACTCGATCGGGACTCGTTA